>CAKNYM010050933.1:177694-218110 GCA_932195095.1 Andricus curvator
TACAATCTAATTGTAAATATCACAAAAGATTTTTTTACAGTGTAGAATAATTGCATATATCAACGGCACTTACAGTTACATCCATAAGAGTAGCAACTTCCGCAGTCTGCGACAGCCCTACTGCATCCACAAGGGCCGTTATTTAGTTAGACCTGCTTTAATTGTAGCACCAGATGGCTACATATTGGACATTCATGGGCCATACTTCTCAGACTCTCGAAACAACGATGCTGCGATGCTTAACAACGAATTTCAAAAGAACGTTGACAGAATGAGAGAGTGGTTCCTGGATGAGTCGATCTTCCTTGTCGATAGAGGCTATCGGGATGCTACAGTTTTATCAGAGCATCTAGGATTTTCGTGGAAAATGCGGCCACTTCTCCAACCTGGACAGCGTCAATTTCATACAGAGGAAGCGAACGAATCACGTTTGATAACGAAGACTACATACCATCTTCAAGTTCTTTGATCACACAATTCCAGTGCCTTAGTGTTATAACGATTCAATCCAAGGGTATTATTATACGAGCAAAGCAGGTGTTCGTAGTCTGGGAACTTATGCACACTTCTAAACGTATTTTGGTACATGGGATATGCACGACATGAACATAATATATGCTATCCCTCCACTCAGCTCAGTCACACGATACTTGACGCTGCCAACAGACCACAACAAAGAATTCCTAATCCAGAATAACAGGAGTGAGCGTGAGTATCGCAGAATGCCCGTTCAGCGTGTGGGGAGACGATATTTGACGCAAGACACATGAGAATCTTTTACTTTTACAACCTTTTGTCATGAACCATTTTGATCAGGGGGTCCTAAGCTACAAAATATCAAAGAGGCACAGACTTGGACATGATCCCTGAGCGTGGCGCCAAACAGTCCTCGAGTGTCAGTATCTCTCCTTTCGTATGCATGAAAAGCGACTTTGGGCGCAGCACTAACGTAATAGTATCCTTATATCGACCTTCAGACACGTACATTATCGATCAGGGGGCCCTAAGCTACAAAATATAAATGAGGCACAGCGTGGGGCATGATCTCTGAGCGCGACGCCAAACAGTCGTCCAGTGTTGGTATATCTATTTTAGCATGCATAAAAAGGGACACTGGACGCAACACCAACGAAAAAGTATTCTTCTGTCGAACTTCAGACATGTATATTACCGATCAGGGGGTCCTAAGCTACAAAATATCAATGAAGCACAGCGTTGGGCATGATTCCTGAGCGTGGCGCCAAACAGTCCTTCAGTGTTGCTATATCTATTTTAGCATGCATGCAAAGCGACTTTGGACGCAACACCAACGAAAAAGTATCCTTCTGTCGAACTTCAGACCAGTATATTATCGAGCAGGTGGTCCTAAGCTACAAATATCGAAGAGTCAAAGAGTTTGGCATGATCCCTGAGTCTCGCGCCAAACAGTCCTCGAGTGTCGGTATGTCTCCTTTAGTATGCATGAAAAGCGACTTTGGACGCAGCACCAATGAAAAAGTATCCTTCTCTCGACCTTCAGACACGTATATTATCGATCAGGGGGTCCTAAACTACAAAATATCAAAGATGCACAGAGTTGAGCATGACCCCTGACCGTAGAGCCAAACAGACCTTGAGTGTCGTTATGTCTCCTTTAGTATGCATGAAAAGCGACTTTAAGCGCAGCACTAACGTAACAGTATCCTTATATCGACCTTCAGACACGTACATTATCGATCAGGGGGTCCTAAGCTACAAAATATAAATGAGGCACAGCGTTGGGCATGATCTCTGAGCGCGACGCCAAACAGTCCTCCAGTGTTGGTATATCTATTTTAGCATGCATGAAAAGGGACACTGGACGCAACACTAACGAAAAAGTATTCTTCTGTCGAACTTCAGACATGTATATTACCGATCAGGGGGTCCTAAGCTACAAAATATCAATGAGGCACAGCGTTGGGCATGATTCCTGAGCGTAGCGAATAAAGATTTTCCTGAAGAATCAACTTATGAACAAATTTTCATACTGAACAGCTGATTATTTTATAACGTATATGATAGTATTGTAACATGGAAAATAGAGCCACCGTAGAATGGCACCCGGACGAGCATAGAAATATACAAGTAAAATCTAGAGCCTTCACCAAGCGCCAAAAGAAACCAGGCCCACGTAAAGGCTCCCGCCATCTCACGCGACAGAAGGAGTGGGGTAGCGCAAGCGCGTGAGGCGAAGGAGCTGAAGGAGTCTGATGCGGGATGCGAAAACGGCATTCGAAGGCTGGCCAGCGATCTGTCAGCATCCACTCAAGCTTCTAGAACCACGAATGGGGCGAAGGAGTTCACTACACCAACCAAGTAAGCGCTCCCTACAAGCAATAAGAGGGAAACTTATTTTAAGTGCGAATATGAAAAAGGAGTTAACTCTTTTAACCGAGTAAGCGCTCAAAACAGAATAGAATATTGAGCCAAGTAGCAAACAGGGCGAGGGAGTTTACTGGCGCAATCGAGTAAGCACTGACAACCAAAGAAAGGATCTGACAGACGTCTTGCGAGTCTGAGAATCTATTTTCTATGCACCTGCGGATCTGAATCGGTCAGTGAGAGAGAGGGGAAGGAGAGAGAGAGCAGACAGAGAACAAGAAAGGGAAAGGATTCACAAGCGTCTGTCGATACGCTTGCTATTTTCCTTCATAATTGCGCGCGTGCAGGTTTATAAATATATGTCACATAATTTATAGAATACATTAAAACTTTTCAATCATGACATGTACGATTATAGTAACAGCTTGTATAAAGAAAATGAAATTAATGAAAACTTTCAAAATTCAAATATAATTAACAAATTTTTAAAAAATACAAAGATAAGATTCTACTTTGATTGAAAATGCTACTCCTTGGTTGAAATTTAAACTACTTAGTTGAAAAGTGAACAGCTTTTTTTAAATGAATGTATTTTTTGCGGTATAAGATAAATAATGTTCGTTAAGGCCTATTCCGCTAGCGGAATAGGCCTTAACGAACATTATTTAGCTTTTTTTAAAATTTACTTTTTTGGAGGTGAAAGTTCATTTTTTTAACTGAAAACTCATCTGTTAGGTTGAAAATGAACATTTCTTGAAATTTCATATTTTTGGGTAGAAAATTCAATTGTTATATATAGAAAATTTGTCCTTTTGTCTTGGAAATTCAACAGTTTGGTAGAAAATTCAACAATTGAGTAGAAATTCAACTGGTTTGTAGAAGATTCGTTGTTTTTTAAATAAAAATTAAACTATTCTTTTCTTTACGTTTATTAACTAATTGGTTCAAAATTAATGCAGTTTGTTGAGAATTTGTGTTTTATAGTAGAAAATTAATCTTCGTGGTTGAAAATTCGTCTTTATTAACTGAAAAATCTTTCTTTTTACTAAAACATCAACCGTTACATTTTTTTATATAAATACAAATTGCACAATATCACAGAGAGACAAATTTCGCACAATTTTGCACAATATCGCACACAAACAAATTTTAATGCATTTTTAAAAATAACTTCAGCTGATATCTTAAATAACTAATTAGGAATATAACAAAATATACAAATTTTCATTAAACCAAGATTTTACAGATCTTGCAATATCGTTAGCCTCTTGGGCGTCAGGCGTAGAAAATTGTAATTTTTTTTTCTTCTTGACGCTTGTTTTTTTAGTTTTATACAGCATTCGCTGCTGACTGATGTTCTAATAGTTGATGGGAACCAAAGGGGTGGCAGGATTCAGACTCGTCCCTTCAAAGCTCTGAAGATTGCCTGCTATTTTCCTTCGTGATTGCGCGCGCGCAATTAAGGGGATTTATCAGCGTTATAAAAAGGAATTCCAGTTTCCGGCCGCACGGTTGAATATTTTGGTCTGATATTTTGCATACCTCATCTAAATATTGGTCTCTTTTCCTGTAGTAGTTCTAACTATTTTAATTTGAAGCCCAGATTATTAAAAGAGTAGGATCAACAATTCCAAATAGTAAGAGGCACTGCTTTCGAAACTTTCGACAACAAAAAAGAGGTAAAATGTCGATCGATTAGAAAAGGACAACATTATTTTATGTATCATTACTGCACTTAATTTTCGATTCTTCTTACACAATTGCACGCACAGACATGATTACAGATATGATCGCACCCTCTAACGCTTTGAAAAATCGCCCCCGCTGGGGAATCGAACCCTACCTAACTACCTACAACCTGTCCTAAAACCTCAATCTAGCGCACGCGTTAGTGAAGTGAGCTACGGAACCGCTTAGACTTTTCTGACAAACTCTCGGTCAAACGGTTCCTCTGCGAAAAACGTGGCCAGCTAAGAAATGATAATCAATGTTTACTTAAAATTTGTTTCATTCATCTCTTGCAGATGATATATAAAAATGGGTAACTAGATTGGGAAAAATATTTTCCTTACAAGTATTAACTCACACCGTAAATATATCATTATTAATTTATATGCATTATTACAAAATGATTGTTATTACAATTTTCAAAAAGTACATATTTTTCATTATTCAAAAATAATACTTCAAAAAATGTTTTCCAATGAAATTTGTGGAATTAAAAAAAAATTATTACTACGTTAAAATTGGAAATCAATTTGAAGTACAATTCTATTGCAAATTATTTTTTAATTAGTGTGTCAGCAAATCATACATCGAAAACAATGCATTATTCTACGGAAAAAATTCTTCCTAAGAATAAAATATTTTAACCTGGGTTCAAATACGATCCTAATCATTTTTAGTCTCATAACAAATAAAAAATATCACAAGCAGAAAATTCCATACTAGAAATAATGTAGGAAAAGTATTCTTTTTTATACAATTCTTCAGAATAGTTTCAAATTCTAAAAATGTCGTATAAAACAAAAAAACAGTATTGAATTATAAAGTAGAGTTAGTCACTATGTTTATTTATATTGATTGTCTCAACTACAATATTATGATAAAAGAAAAAACATTATGAAATAGTTTCTATTTCATAAAATATATTTTAAAATATATTTCATTTCGAACTAACACGAATTTTTCATTTTTTTAAAAAAGCCATTTATTGATCCATTTTACCAAATCAATAAATCGGTTAACTAGGGCCGAAAGACACGTACATCCTGAAATTTATATCCACCTGCAATTAAAAAGAAATTGGCAAAAGCCGAGTTTTGTAATGGAAAAATTCCAACAATTTTCATTTTTTCATTGCATATGAAATGAACAAATAGAATGACATATGTATCATTTCCCAGATTATCTGAATTATCTTAAATGATACAGAGGAGCCCAAAGTTGATAAAATCGCTCATTTAGACATGTTAATAAGAAGTGAACATCAACAAGAATTATTTTTTAAATAGTATTGTATTTATTAAAGTGGATTATTTTATCTCTTCCTAATGTTTCAAAAAGATTGTTACTGACAATCACTCTCACAATAATTCAAACTATTTACAGAGAAGAACAAACTTTTTTCAATAAAAATTACAATATTGTTAAATACCTACGAATCGTAATATTTAAAATAACAAATTCCAAATTTTGGCAAAAAATTGTTTACAACATTTACAATTGTTGATGTTTCATAAAAATTGTGACTAGCAGTCACTCTCACTATAATTTAAAGCACATTCATCCGGAAACAAATGTTTTTCAACCAAAATTACACTATGTGGCTGTTTGCTGATGTAATTTTTTTATAACAATTAAAACAGATAATAATCAAATTATTTGCTTTCTGGGAGTACTCTTGCGTCGATTTCAGATGATTTTCATTATATGCGAACCGCTAGTGAATCTGAATTTTGTGAAAAATCTCGATCTTCTCATACTTCCAGTAATCATATAATAAATAATCAAATGAAAATGCAACAATCTCTGTCTAAGGTGCTCTTGGAAATTTAGCGCTCTTCAATTTAAAAAAAAATTATTGCGGATTGGGGCAAAATTGAAGGCTGTAGACCTTTCAAACGAAAAGAATGCGTTTCCTCCCACAGTGCGGTGTATCTTTGCATACTATCGTGTGCACTTCAACATTTCTATTATTACTGCAAATATTAACCGATTTTCATGAATCTTTTTTTGACTTTCTTGAAATTATATGAATAAAATATTTCTGCTAATTAAAATTTAATCACGCGATGCTTTCATAATTTCAGTTTTTTGAACCGGCCTGCATCTCACAACAATGAGGAGGGTCATTCGTCACGGGTAATTCGACACGCTCCAGAGTCTCTGCTCGCGCTACAGGGAGTCTGCCTCGTAGCTTTGACGAGGGTCCAGGCTCAGACCTCGAAAATACACATTCGCCTAGTACTGAGAATCGCTACATTTTTTTTCTATTGTTCTTTTCTTTTTGTTTATAACGTCAAATATAAACAATTTTTCAAAAAACCGAGACTTCACAGGAAAACAGACCAATATTTAGATGAGGTATGCAAAATATCAGACCAAAATATTCAACCGTGGGGCCGGAAACTGGAATTCCTTTTTATAACGCTGATAAATCCCCTTAATGCGTTCTGACAGAGTGCTCACTTGCACTATAGTCTGTAGCGCGCCGAATGTTCCGTTTTTTCTCTATCCGCCAAGCGTATTGCGCATGTGCCAGTTCTACTCTCTGGCCTCTCAGAGAATTCTTGGCGGTTCGTTTGAAAGAATGTTGACGTATCAAGCGTTATTCGCACATTACTTGAATTTTTTTTTAATATATCATGAAATAACATATCTTAAAATAAAATAAAAAAGATGGAGATTTATAGGTTATATTTTGAAAACCGAACCTATTTCAATTAAAATAATTAACAACGATTTAACAACGTCACGATTTACTTAAATTTATCAATTTTTTACAGTATCTGATCTGTTCATTTTACTATGAGTATGAAATGTACGGAACTTTTTGGAAATATTGGAATTTGAAAATGATACGACTGTATTACGAACGGACACACATTTTAAACTTCATTCAACTAAATCTGTCTTCACTATTAGAAAAATCTGTATTGAATTTAATACAAATGTATATGAAGTCATTTGCATACACGGTAGTTGAAATTTAATATACATTAAAATATGAATAGCTGTACACTTTATATTAAATATAATATACAGGTCGGTATAGCAGCGTGCTTGAAAACTCAAAGTGCTTTCATTTCTTTGAATCTTATCAAATATTCGCAATTGAAGTATTTATTGAAGTTTATTCGAAAAATTACTTTGCACTCATTTATCCCTTACTCCTGCCTGAAATATACCAGGTTATATCTGAAAATAAATTAAAACATTAGCTGTCGCTTAAAATTTCATAGATTTTAAAATTTTGATAAGAAGCGATAAGATATCAATTAAATTTTTAAAAAGGCTATTTTTTTTAGTTTTCAATTCTTTTTATGAGCAAAAACCTAGGCGGAAAAATTATACATAGATTATACATAGTGGGAAATATTTCATATAATCCTCAAATACAAATAAATATAAATGAAAATTAGACATAATTTTGTTCCAATATATATAATTTGACCGCTTGGGAATGTTTTTACCGTTAAACAAAACTTTTTCTTACGGTTATTACTTTGAACATTCAAAGTATTATGTACTTACCGAATGTAGTTATTTTAAATTAAAAGATTTAAAGCAATATCGTGAGCTTCACTGGAGTCTCTTGGTTTCTCTAGACGAGCGTTACTTTCTGTCGATTTCGGCTTCTTTTTCGTGGAGAATAACCTCCACTGAGGTTATTTCAAGTTCTAAGTTCAATCAGCCCATTTTTTTGAGATATTTCAAAAAAGCTACAGGGTGTCTTAAATGATACAAAATAAGCCCAGACCTGAAGCTGACCAGCGAGCCAAGAACAAAAAAATTTTAAGTTCAATCAGCAAATTTTTTTTGACATATTTCGAAAATATTAAAGGGTGTCTAAAATGATAGAAAATGAGAAATTCACATTATCAAAACAAGACTTTTTTTTCTTATCTCATAACTAGCGGCTGACCAGCCCATAACTAGCGGCTGATCAGCCCATACCTAGCGGCTGACCAGACGGTCTGACCTGGGGCTAGCCAGAAAAAACGTTACACTTTTGGCCAGGCCCAGGCCAGACCGTCTGGCCAGTGTCAAGACTGGAAACCCGACGGCCTGGCCTGGGCCAGGCCAGCGCCAGAACATTTTTCCACACGGGAAGATGCCAAGGCAGATTTAGTTGAATGAAGTTTAAAATGTGTGTCCGTTCGTAATACAGTCGTATCATTTTCAAATTCCAATATTTCCAAAAAGTCCCGTACATTTCATACTCATAGTAAAATGAACAGATCACATACTGTAAAAAATTGATAAATTTAAGTAAATCCTGACGTTGTTAAATCGTTGTTAATTGTTTTAATTGAAATAGCTTCGGTTTTCAAAATATAACCTATAAATCTGCATCTTTTTTATTTTATTTTAAGATATTTTATTTCATGATCTATTTAAAAAAATAGTCAAGTAATGTGCGAATAACGCTTGATACGTCAACATTCTTTCAAACGAACCGCCAAGAATTCTCTGAGAGGCCTGAGAGTAGAACTGGCACATGCGCAATACTCTTGGCGGATAGAGGAAAAACGGAACATTCAGCACGCTACAGACTCTAGTCTCACTTGCTGCTTCCAGCGTTCAGCGCAGATGAAAGACCAACGTGATTCAGTTGTTAGTGTTTAATGTGAAAGTGTTTTGTTTATTTTTTTTAATATGGCCTCAAATTGTCCTATTTTCAAAATAAATTTTACACAATATTACAATTTGAGACAGTATGTTAAAAGGTTACATCCTGGTGAGTAAAGTAACTTAATTCACCTATTTATATAATTATATAGTAATGTGTATAAATTATCAAGTTATATATAGGTTATGTTTACCTATATATGTATGTTACATTTTTTCCATTATTCATTCTTATTGTTCAAGTATTTATTTTGAGTGATGGACTTTTTGATAAACTAGTTTTATTAAAAGAAAAAGAAATTCTATCAAAATTTTTTTATTTAAAATTAATAATAGTGTAAAAGAAAAACAGTTTTCAGATTATTAATGTAAAATTATTTATTAATTTACATAAATTAAATTTTTAAGTTTGTTATATTGTACAATTTGTATTTATACAAAAAATGTAATGGTTTATATTTTAGTACAAAGAAAGATTTTTCCGTTAATAAAAATTAATTTTCAACCACGAAGATTAATGTTCTACTACAAAACACAACTTCTCAACAAACTACATTAATTTTGAACCAAGTAGTTAATAAACGTACAGAAAAGAATAGTTTAATTTTCATTAAAAAAACAACGAATCTTCTACAAAACAGTTTAATTTCTACTCAATTGTTGAATTTTCTACCAAACTGTTGAATTTCCAAGACAAAAGGACAAATTTTCTATACAAAACAGTTGAATTTTATACCCAAAAATATGAAGAAATATGCATAAGTGCGTGCATCTATCAATCGTTTAGAGTTGCAGCGATTTTGATTTGCCGACTAGTTACCCCGTTTTGTGGGGCCGCGGCCCCGAAGGCCCCTTATAGAAATGCGGCTCTGCCTATCACCTACATCGATCAAATGCGACAGCACTGGGAGGCAGTACCCATCGAAAACGAAACACATTATTTGATTGAACGTTCTTTATCTGGTCCAACAAGAAATTGGTGGCAGATAATTAAGAGGCGCATGAATATACCCCAAATTCCATATTACCTAAGTTTCATTTAACCGAAAATCAAGTTCCCGAACAATCATTTATTATAATTTTTATTTTGTCGAATTGTCAACTCACATAACCTCTATTAGTTCTAACTACCAATTATCATAATTTCTATTATACCGAATTCTCATATGGCGTAATTTTCGTATTTTCGAATTTTTATTCACGATAATATTTATTTATCCTAATTTTAATTTAATCTAATTTTTGTTTTTCCGAATTTGTATTCGACATAAATGTCATTTTTCCGAATTTGCACATAACCTAATATTTACTTGGACGAATTTCTATTTGTCATATTTTACATTTATCCGAATTATCATTTGTCATAAATTTCATTTTCCCGAATTTTCATTTATCCTAATGTCTAGGTATCCGAACTGGCATGTGCCATAATTTCCATGTCACAGATATTTCATTTGTCCTACCACACTTCCGTTCAGTTTCCAAGTAGTTGTTTCCCATCTAGATGTATTTAGTCTGGCCGGTAACTCAGGTGAAGATGGCGCTGTGAAACTCTTCCTACGATACCAAATACATTAGGCGCGAAATTCAAATGAGGTCTCTGTTTAGAAATGCATAATCAAAATTCAGGTAAAGTGTTCGGTCGGTAACATGTCCCTAAACACTAGTTCGCAAACATTCTGAAAAATTGATGCAAAACACATTAGCTGCATTTTGATTATGCATTTCTAAACGCTTAAGAAGAGAAATATTATTTACAATCTTCCCACTTTTTCTCCACAGCGTCTCGGCATAATTACAATTTATTGGTTGTAATTAATAAAAATCCGTAAGTTTAAGTCAACACGATTTACGCTACATAACCAACGACGTTGCGCCTGCGCGCGCTGCAATCGTGTCATGCACAGAATGTGCGTTCCCCCCTTTTGTCATGCCAACTTTTTATTGCTATACTACAAAATGCGATTTGGAGCAAATCCTTTTAACAGGATGTGTATTTGATTTTTAAATAATTTTTGGGCCAATAAACCCATTTTCGTCAAAATGTCCCTTACACCCTTTTGGACCGCTACCCTTCAAATATTACTGTGAATAAAAATTCGAAAATACGGAAATTATGCCACATGAGAATTCGGTATAATAGAAATTATGATAACTGGTAGTTATGACAAATACAGGTTATGTGAGTTGACAATTCGACAAAATAAAAATTATAATAAATGATTGTTCGGCAACTTGATTTTCGGTCAAATGAAACTTAGGTAATATGGAATTTGGGGTATATTCATGCGCCTCATAATTAAAGGCGAGGTAAACAACTTTCAGTCGTTCAAAAAAATTACATGAAAAGATATTGGGCAGAGCAGGTACAACACAGCATACGGAGAAAACTCGAATTTGGATGTTACACAGCAGGAAAAGATACATCATGTAGTGAATACGCTATCAGTATGTATGCAGAGACAAAAGATTTGAATCCACCTGCCAGAGAAAGAAACCATTTAAAAATTAGCAAGACATCTTAATAAAGAAATAAAATACAAGTCAATGCGTCACAAACAGAAAATCGAGAACGGCGGTCGAAAAAGACTGAGGTGAATGGAGGATATCGAACACAAAACTCTAGCCAATTACTACAAAATTGTAGAGCAACCTATAGCGGGGGGCAAGCAAATCGGGGACGATATTTTCACGGCAACACATCAGGGACTCATCAGCAAGGCAATTCAGGCAAATTACTCACAAGGTCAAGCACGCCCATCATGGACAGGGGGACAACTTAGACAGAATGTAGGTGGCTAATGGAGAAACACTTCTAATTGTGCATGTGCACAGATGATACACTTTCGACTGCGCACGTGCACAGATGTTAAATTCCCAACTGAACACGTGCACATATGGGAGTATGCCATCTGTGCACGTGGACTTGTAAGTTGAAAACCTGATCATATCAATTGATACGTGCACAGTTGCAGGGGTACCATCTGTATATATGCACAGTTGGGAGTATCCTATCAGTGCACGTGAACCATTGGTAAGGTACCATCTGTGTACGTCACAATGTAGACGTGCACAGTCGGGAGTGTCCCATCTGTGTACGTCGACACTTAGACGTGCACAGTTGTGCCTGTGGCCTACAACGTGCACAGTTGTGCCAGTGGCCATCGACGTGCACAGTTGTGCCAGTGGCCATCGACGTGCACAGTTGGGCTCGTGTATAGTTGTCTGTCACCCAAAATGGGTCTTAAAAATTTTAAGGTACACAAGAATACCTAAAGCTCTCAACTCTCGCTAAAACTTTATAAAACTACATAATGCATAAACATTGCTTTAGCAAGTAGTAAAAATAAGTTGTTTTTAAAAAATAAAAAACAAGTATACACTTATTTATTTGCGAGAACGATTTGGTGAAAATGCCCGTTGAAATTTCATATATGTGATTTTTTGGGACACCCTATTCTACATCTCATAATTTATGTGAATAATGGAATTCTAATGACGTGATATTGATATTTTATATTAGAATATTGCTGTTTATTGTCCACGATTACTAAAACAAAACAACGTAGCACTATTTCATTGATAACTTCTTATTATAATTTCGATTTGTAGTCGATTTTATTTAAAATTGCTCCATTTTAAATGTTAAATGTCTATATTGTACGAATATTTTATGAAGTATATCTAATTATCTCTCGAAATCACTAATTAAATTTCATAATTTTTAAAAATTACTTTCGAGCTTTAATTCCTACGACTTTTTTCTGTAAGTTGAATATTTTGCAGTATTCAGAAAAAAATTACAAATCAATTTTCCTAATACATATATTATGTATATTCATAACTTAAGAATAAATACCTTAAAATATTTTCATTTTTTTTTTGCAATATCGTCTTAAAGAACTTACAAAAATAGTTCATCTTGAGGATTAATTATTTTATTGATAATGCAAATTTTTATTCTGTCGGTTTTTCACTAATATGTATGAGAAAAATAAATATTAAATGTGGCCGTTCAAAAAATATGTAACGCTTTAGGGGGAGGGGGGTCGCCTCAAGCGTTACGCATTTTTTTAAACGGCCCCTACACAAAAAAACTGGGGTTTCTATTAGAACCAATTTTTGGTTCCTAAGGAGCTGCAACTCTTGCTGAAAAGGGAGGCGCATGAATATCTCCCAAATTCCATTTAACCTAAGTTTTATTTGAGCGAGAATTTTGTATTTAACATAACTGTCATATTTCCGAATTTCCACATAACCTAATATTCATTTGCATAAATTTCTATTTGTCATATTCGACATTTATTCGAATTATCAATTGACATAATTTATTTTATCCCGAATAACCGCATAACCTAGCATTCATTTACACGAATGGCCATTTGTCATAATTTTCACTTACTCGAAATGCCATGTCACAGAAATTTAATTTGTCCTACAGCCCGCCCGGCCTAAAATAATGGCGCGAAATTCAAAATCAGCCAATCAGGAATTTGTTATTTGAATTTCGCGCCATTTGAGATTTGTGTAAATGAATGCTAGGTTATGTGCTTATTCGGGAAAATCGAAATTACCTAATTCGAATAAATGTAAAATACACGAAGGAATAGTAAGGAGTAGTATCCCTGTAAGTGGGGAGTGGGACGAGTGACGTCCATGAATTCGTTAATGCTTGCCACGAATGACAACTTAAATACATAAATACATTTTCAGTATTATAAAATAATAATCACATGCAATTATTTAATGCTCATAAAATATAACAATTTTGCACATAATAAACTACAATATTTTGTTCACTGAAATGAACTTTATCCCTTACTTACGTAATCCATAACTGATTATAATAATGTTTATATAGTACTTACACTTTCTAGATCCTTTTTGTATTTTTGATGCCATTTTCCTTCTCGTTTTTAATTGAGGAACGTGATATACACCAAACAAAATAAAAACACAAACGAACATAACCTACATATGCATCGAGATGTCAAAATATAACGTAGGGGAGTGGGTATAACACGGGACTGCGAAAACAGCTCTGCGCATGTGCACGATCTGGCTTTTAAGTTGTCATTCGTGGCAAGCATTAACGAATTCTTGGACGTCGCTCGCCCCACCTCTGCTCACCAAACACATAGGGTGATACCACTCCTTACTATTCCTTCGTGGTAATATATGGCAAGTAAAAATTCGTGCAAATGAAAATTAGGTTATGTGGAATTTCGGAAAAATGACAATTATGTTAAATAGAAATTCGGAAAAACAGAAATTGTATTAAACGAAAAGTAGGAATAATAAATATTATGGGGAATATAAATTCGAATATATGAAAATGATGTCAAATTTTTGAAGAACACTTAAGGTGAACTTTCGAAAAAAATATTTCAAGTTAAAATTCTTTAGTTATTTAGAGCTTTATGTTTCTGCTTTCTCTTCAGGTAAAAGTTGCGCAATTCTTATTTGATCCTAATGTTTTAGAGGTTATTTTATTCCTGGATGAACTTTCTACAAATCTCTTTAGTACGTTTTTATTTCAAAAAATCTATTTAAGAAAAATATAACAGTTAAAGAGTTAAATGCATTTAACTCTAAATAACTATTGTTAAATAAACCATTTAGCCTGAAATACTTTTACTTAAAGTTCGCCTTCAATTTTCTTCCAAAATTAGTTACAATTAATAATAGGAGTATTTTCCTCGATTTTATACATCATTTTTAACAATGCTTATTTTTGAACTTGAGATAACTAGTGTACATCCTTCATTGCTTCAAATTGGAAGCCTGAAAAATTGAACAATTATTCTGGAAAATCATTCAAAATTGTACGTTTTTACATTTGCAGCTTTTGGTTTTAAACAACAAACTATGATATAACTATGCATTCAAAATTTAATTATTTTCAACCATATGACGATCTTTTTTCGTATTTGATTTGTATTTTTTTCATTTTTAATGTCAATAATAATAGTACTTAAAACAATTTCAATCATAAATCAAACTGTTCACAATTTAAGAATGTGCTGAAAATTGAAAGACAATTTCAGTATCAATAAATGTGACGCGATCTGAAGAAAGACCCCTAAGCGGCCAAAAATCGATTCTCTGATTTTTAATGTTTTACGTAGATTCGAACTTGCTCTTTAAGATGGTATAGTTAAATAAATTCCATCATTAATAATTTATTCAGTACAAGCGTGTAAACATTGTCGTTCTATGTCGTTCTATCGGCCCGTCGCCACTTCTCCTGCTTCTTCTCTAAAATTTACGTTTGGCCGCTTCAGATCGCGTCACAAATGTCTAATTTCATATATGTAAATCCTTTCAAATTAAACAATTTTGAATTAGCTCGATAATATATTTATCTCTCGCTTCGCGATCGGTCTTTGTATTTCCCCCAGATTTGTGCACAGACCTTTTAAAATTAAAGGTCAAAGTATCGACAACTGTAATTTGTTGATTGTGAATTCTCTTTTGTTAAAGCTCCTTCGGCTCTAACGAATACATTCTCATCACGTACCTCGTGCTTCGCACTCGATTTTGTCCAAAATGCGAAATTTTCTACATTATATGTTCAACATTATTATATCAAATGCATATTACATTTATTTCTGTACGTCGGCCTGTGATTGCTTATTTATATATTGCAAAATGAAGTACGAATTGTATTTATCATGATTACTTTAATATTTGTTCCTAATTTTGCATTTAATTTTATCCTCAGCTACCGTGAAAATTTTATATCATTTCAACAAATGTATCTTATTACAATTCATAGTATGCATTGATATTAAAAACAGACGTATTTTCCTTGTCTTGTTTTTATAATTGAAAAAACGTGCACATCCTATAAAAAAAAAAACAATTTTTTTATTATGCATTTTATTGCAACTTGTGTCGTTTTTCCATAAATTTAATTTGTCCATGTTCAATGTTATTTTTTACGATTTGAACCAAAAATATGCATCCTAGCGTAAAGTGGTTCTAAGAAAATTTGTAAATGTAATTTAGGCGACAAATTTTGTTAGATAAAATGTTATTGTAGCGTGTATCGTTTTTCAAAAAAGTTAATTTTTTTATTTCAAATGTATTTTTATAACAAAAGTTTATAACAAATTTGTAGATCTTTTTTGGTTGAACAACTTTTGTCTATTCATCTTTTTTCGTACCTTGCGTCGTTTTTCCACAATTTTTTTTATTGTTAATGTTATTTTTCACGATTGAAACAAAAATTACGCATTTTATAAAAAACTGATTAATAAAAAATGTGTAGCTCTTTTCTGAGTGAACAACTTTTGTGTATTAATTTTTTTCGTGGTTTGTGTCGTTTGTCCAAAAATTTAATTTATTTTATTCTTAAATCAGTTTTTTACAAATGAAACGAAAACTACGCGTCCCATCCAAAAGTTATTAATAACAAATTTGTAGATCTTTTTTGAGTGCACAATTTTTGTCAATTCATCTTTTTTCGTATCTTGTATATTATGACCGCAAAATTTTTGATTATTTTTTTGTGCGATAAAAATGTGAATTTTCGATTTTTCAAGAAATTTGAAAAAAGTCTTATAACAATATTCTAAGGTGTTCAAAAAGAAACATTTTTCTTCTTTTGCCTTTTTTCATATCGTGCGTTGTTTGGCTTAAAACTTCCATTTTCGTTTGTTTTTTGGAATTGTGTAAATGCTATAACTTCAGTCATTTTTATTATATCAAAAAAAGTCATTGGGATAAATTTTTTTTCTTTTTGAGTACTACGAATATCCGTACATAGAATTGTTAAATTTGAAAAGAAAGTGGTTCCAAAATTTTGAAAAAGCGCTCACTTTTAGATTTTGTATCCAAACTGGCTGGCTAACGAACTTGACCTTTATTTTAGGACACTTAAGGAGTATACCAAAACCCAATCCAATCTGTCAATTCTTTCGAAAGTTATCGTGCTAACAAAATAAAAATCTACATACATACACAAACACACATGCAGACAGACACATTCGCGAAAACCTGTTTTTTGGGTTCAGAATGTCTCAAAACGTGGACATTTGACAAAAACGGAGGGGGTCAAATTTTACACAAGTCTAATACCTTCTCTGATGAAAATGTAAAAAAATGTTAATAAATCTTTAATTTCGTATATGTAAATCGTTTGAAGTTAAACAATTTCGAATTAGGTCGAAGTGAATAACAAAAAAGTTATCTTTCCTTGTTTTTATTCTGCTATATGCTGTTAAACGTAACAATACACTCAGAGAAATTTCCTCTAAACGATAAAGGAATACTTTTACGATTAAAGTGCAATCGTTTGAGAATTAGTTTTAGAAATAGATCCTTTAACGGTTAAAGTACGAATTTAACCAAGAATCGTTTCAACGATAAGCGATTCTACTTTAACGCATAGGAGACGCAGTTTAACGGTTAAAATGGGACGTACTTTTACCTAAAATAATTGACTTGAAATAATTGTCTTCTAAAGATAAAAATGCGTGACTCTATGATTTAGTCGACATCATTTTAGCGTTAAACTAGATCGTTTAAGAGTGAAACGATTCTGCTTTTAAAGTATCCTACTTTAACGATTTGAGGACCGACTTTATCGTTTAGAGGAAATTTCTCTGAGTGTATATTCACTCGGTTACGGTTTATACTACGTTGTTCAAAATAACGAAATTCACGCCGAAATTATAATTTGTCAATTACACTGCAATTGTGAACAACATATTATACAAATCATTATGCCTCTTATGTAATTATTATTAAAATATTAATGGGTCAAATATTATGTTATAAGCACTTTTTGTTCTAATTTTGTTTTAATGTACAATGAGATATTTACTCTTGAAATTACAAAAAAGTTGTAAAACGGAAATTCTAGTATATGTATAATGTATATAGATTTTCACAAATATTTTCAGTTAAATCTTAACGGAATTCACGAAATTTAATTATTTTGAACAATGATAAATATTCATCTCTTTATTGATTGTTTTTTATTGTACATTATACTATTGCTATTTATTGTCCTCGATCGTCGGGTAAGATAGAGTTCTAAGTGCTCTAGTGATCACGAATATTTTCAGAAAACTATATTATCTACCGAAAATCATTTCGGTGACAGCGTCTCTTTCTATTCTCGGCGAATGTGTAAGGATATTTGTCCTTTGGCGAGTAGAAAAGCACGAGGGTGGGCTAGGGTTTTCGCTGACCGCGCCGTCTACATTTTTCCTTGCCCACTAATGACGCTGGACCCACTCCGCCGCTACTTGCCGCATCTATAAGTATAATAGCTTTGGTTTCTCTCTGTCAGCATATTTTTCTAAAATGTGAAATGCTATCTGTCGTCCTCTTCAGTCTTTATTTAATCGTGAAAAGAGCAGGTAGAAAGAAGTAACGACTTCTGGGGAAAAAATTCGATGTCCATAAATGACAAGCTTTTATTTTTTATTTTCACACCCCACCCCCTTCTCCATTTAACATTTTGATCATACAGAAAAAGTGGAGTCAACTGGAGGTAGTTGACGTCACAGCCTAAAACACATTAGAAAAGGATAGGGGTGTAACTCAATATATTTCTGGGATTAGGCACAGAAGACAAATCAGAGACATTGGAAAGGGGAAGGGGTTCGACCAAAATTATTTCTGTTACCATTCACAGGGGTGCCCTACCGCCCCCACTAGACGTTGGAAAGGGGTAGGGGTTCGACCAACAGATACTTAAAAGTTTTTAAACAATTCAAAAATAATAAAAACTTATAAGATATTGTAGGAATTTCGTAAGATTTCAAGAAAATGAAAAAAATTCTTTGGGTTCCTAGGAGAAATTGAAGTGATTTTTTTATTTTCAAAAATTAATTTTAATACAATATTTGAAAAGATTTTAAAAAATTTCAAAGGATTTCTGAAATGGTCAAAAATAATCTGACAAATCCGACCGACAAATCAGCACTGATCAAATATTAGATATCATGGCTAAAAAACCGAGAAAAATGAGTATAGCACTGTAGCTGCGACAACGTGATAACAGAGTTTAATTGTTTGTGAAAATGTATTTATTAACAATTAGCAGGAATAGTTTTAATACATATAAGTACTTCTTAATGTTTTATAAGGTTTAATGAGTGATTAATGTCGTAATATATGTACGAAATAAAGATGTTTGGCTCAAAATTTGACAAAAAAACTTAGAACAAGTGTTGCAATCTCGAAAAAGGTTGATAATTTTTTTTATGGAAACCCCCCCCCCCCCCAATATTTCCTGCGTTCGCCCCTGCTTTATACACTTGTTTGGTCAGTCGTTCATCTTTCATTCTTTCAAGATGTCCGAACCATCTAAACTGATTTCTTTCCCATATGTCAACTAGTGTCTCTCCTGTACCACATTCTTGGAGGATAATCTCGTTGCGGACTTTGTCTATCAGTGTTTTCCCGCATATTGTGCGCAGAGGTTTCATGCCAATCGCGTTAATTTTACTCCTGTCCTTTTCTTGACAGGTGCATATCTCACTACCGTATAGTACAGTCGGTACGAATATGGAATTATGTATGGCCATTTTAGCTTTTTTTGATATGCTTTTATTTCTGAGAATGGATCCTGCTCTACCGATAACCTGTTTACCCTTATTTATGCGCCTATTTAACTCTCCATCTATTTTTCCGTCGCTAGTGAATAGGCTAACCAGATGTTGATGTTTAATGTTCTCTTGTGCGCTTTTTTCTTTTCTTGCTGGGCTGCTTGAATTTCATTATTCCACCACGCATCACCAAACTTTCTTCTTACCACTGCCATACCACACACTTCAATTGCAGTTTTAACAATGATATCCCGTAACAAAGTCCACGCGCCCTCTATATCTTTATTGCTTATAAGCGCTTCCCAAGTTGCCTTATCTATGCGCTCGTTTAACTTATTTTGAAACTCTATTCGCACTTCCTTTTTCTGTAAATTTTCAATCTTTATTCGCGTTTGTTTCGTTTTTTCTGTTCTCTTTCTTCTCCATCCCCGCCCTAAGTTTATTCTGGAGACTAAAAGGTAATGATCAGGATTGCATTCGGAACCCCTCATGACTCTCGTATCTTTGACTAGTTCTCTTAGTCTTTCATCCGCAATAACGAAGTCAATTACACTGCGGTTATTTCCTTTACACCAGGTGAACGTGTGGATCATTTTATGTCGAAACCAAGTATTGGTAATAAATAGGCCCTTTTCTAAGCATAAGCTAACTAATTTTTCCCCGTTATAATTTTTTCTTGTTGGATCCCCAAAATTACCTAACACCCTTTCTGTATCTGTATCTTGACGTTGGACGCCGACCCATCCGTTCATATCTCCTAGCAGAATTATTCTTTCACCTTGATAACAAGTACTTATTGTATCATTTAAAGTTTCGAGAAGGCGTCTTTGACTCCTCGCGGCTCACTGTCAACTGGAGCGTAGCACGCTATGATAAATAATCTTCTGATTCCTGCCTTCATTCTAACTCACAGCAATCTGGGCGATACATATCCTTGATCTATCAGATGCTGTCTTGCTTTTTCGTTCATAATTAAACCGACCCCTTGACTAACATGTGAGTCACTATCCACTCCTGTCCATATTTCAAAACCGCCTTTCAACACCCCATTTTCTATGTTTCTACTTTCGCAACCCTTTTTCTTCGTCTCAGGTACACATAAAATATCTAGTTTCCTTGCATGCATACTTTCTCGTAGTTCTCTTACCTTAAGATCATTCACTCCTCTAGCATTTCAAACACCCAGTCTCTATTCATCGCCTGAAACTCGAACTTTACGTTTACCGTGTGTATGCATTTCGTCAATCAAAGTTTCAGTCCATTCCGAGGCTACTTTATTCTTTGTATTATTCATGTTTAGATTGTACAACGAACTATCACCTTTATGCGCGAAATATGTTTTGCGAGGCGAAATCATGTCTAAGTTAAGTAATGATTCGTCGTACGGTGAAGAGTCTAGTTGTAACGTCAGTCCCACCAAAACTTCTGTTACTGGGGGGGGGAGGTGAGAACAGAGAAAGGGAACCGAGAATCTCAATTGGTTGGCGATTTATGCTGAGAAGGTTACCAGCCTTCAGCAGCGTTGTATTAAATAGGAGTTAATATGTTCCCATCTGCCGAATCCCGGCCTACCTCTAAACGAGCAACCACTCTTTTTTTTTTAATTTGAAAAAGAGTTAGATATAGATATATATTAAATTTTCACCTGCTTGAAATATTAAAATAGTTATAATGATTGAACTGCAATATTATAATTTTTAGAGGGAATTTAAAAGCATTTAGGAATGTTTAAAAATAACGCGTCAAGGAAAACGTCATCATTTTAATTTTCGAGTTTTCAACCACCTTAAAGTATCTTTGAAGATTTCCCCCCCCCCCCCCCTCGCTATCATTACATGAGATATAAATTGGTATAAAAGAAAAACTCTTCTTTTAAAATCGGCTTCTGGCTCTTAAATATTTTCATCTTTTTGAAGCAAAAATCGTTAAATAAAAATGTGGGCTAATCCCCCCCCCTCCCCCCTCCGCGGGTAAGCATAAAAAGTTCGATTTTAAGAGATACTATTAATTTTCACCAAAAGAGCTTTAATTTTTGAATCTTCAGCCAGAATGCATGGATAAAATGTTTTTAAATCCTTAAAAATCACAAAAGTACTGGAATTAATATTTAGAAAAAGAAAAATTCCGTAGAATCTTTTTAAATTCCCTTGGAATGCTTTAAAGTATTTCAAAATCTTTGAAATCCCAACAAATTACCCAAATCAATTGGAAATGCCTTGGAATTTTATAAAATTCCCCAAAATATCAAAAGACCATTAAAATATCTTGAAACTCATAATTAATAGTAATTAAAAACTTATCTGGAGAGGTTGACTTCATTATTTCGCTCTGGACCGGACTCTTGCCTTCGAGAATCTCTAACAAAATCTCCTTAGACTCAAAATTACACTTTTAGTTTCGCGGTTTGAGTAATTTTGATGAAAAATGACTTTAAATGTCTTTTAATTGAAATATAGTTTAAAAGAAGAATACTCGCACATACGAATTGATATTTGTTTCTTCTAGTTTTAACTGAAATGCGACTGTACGTACTGACAGCGGATGATGCACTGACATTTGATGGGATGCACTTGAGAAGTTTCAGATTACATTTTTGTCTGTTTTGAGAATTTAACAGCTGCGAGTCTCGAGAAAAATCGACAAAGACTTAGCACATTTTATATTCGTCTGTTTGAAAGTATTTCTTGAAGTCTCTTAAAAGCACTGTAATGGTCCAAAATTTCTAAAATTTCTCGAAAACTTTTTATTTTATTTTGTTTATTTATTTTTATTTTTTTGAATATTTATTAATATAGATTGAACATTCGGTCGGACTATTATTAAAACTCTAAAATCTTGAAAAGAAAAACTTCTAAGTTTTTGGAAGTACCTATAATAAGTATTTAAAATTCTTTGGAAAGCTGTGAAATTGTATAACCCTAGATTCTTCTTTAATCGGTCTGAAATGAACGAGCGCGCATTTGGGGCCGTCCATATACCACGTGGAATTTTTTTTATCACTTCCCCCCCCCCAACCTTGTGGACAAACGCGCACTTTCTACCTTACATGGACTTAAATTATCCTAATTTTTCCCGGTAAGTAGTAACGTACTTTCTGTTCAGCCTTTCAAACCCCTCCCTTTATGAAATCCTAGCTATGCCACTGTCTTGAATATTATAATTTCGGCTATTTTCATAGCAACCTGCGTAATCAGTGTATAAAAATACATTGATACACACTTTTCGGAACTTTATATCCGGGAAAAACAGCCGGCCGTCTAGCTACTACAAAGAAAAATGCTCAGAACCCTGCCGATTGAACGGCACACAAACGCCAGTGCCGTTTCAGTGCTGCTCGTTTAAAACTACTCAAGATTCCAGTTTTAAATGCCTACATAAGTTCTCTTTATACCTGCGACTAGGCTACCAAGTAGACTAGCTGAAAGGGATTGAAAATTAACATTTGTAAAATTTTGAAATTAGCACAGCAAAAGATAGAAATTCAGAATCTACAGGTTTCGATCAGTTCAGATATCCAACTTTTTTTTATAAGTTTAAAATTGGAATGAATATAATGTATCTCGTAAAAGGAATGAGATACGCCAAAACAGACAAAAATGTTTTATTCAACTCCAGAATAGTTTATTAGTATATAGTTTATAGTTATAAAATAGACATAATGAGAAAATTCACAAATTAAAAAAAGTGTTAATAATATGAAGAAAATTTTAAAAAGGGATTCCAGTTGGTAGCGGCCAACTACTGTAAATCATTCTGCCCGCCCCGTACGTGACGGATACAATAGAATTATTGTGCAGTTTAGGTGCCGAAATCAGCACAAACAGCCAGTGCCGTTTCATCGGCAGGGAATGCCCCCCCCCCCCCCCCAAAAAAATTGGGCGCCGCTTAGGGGGGCCAATTCGGGCCAACCCCCACCCCCCGTTTTTTTGGGGAGGGGGGGGGGGGGGGGGGGAGTGTTTGGTAATTGTCAAAACACATCGGTTAGAAAGATACAGAAATATCTTCATCTGTTTTTAGCTAATGGCATTTTTTTAGTTCTTGGAACTTATTATAGGTTCGCTAGTGAGGTGCCGCATCTAGTTTTATAATATCTTTGCGAAAATCAATCGCGCATCACTTTTTGAATACACTGGCCGAAACGCGCCCTTATTCAAACATATATTTGCCTTATTCCCCTAGATAACCTAGTTTCCATTTAAAACATGTGGGACCTAGTATTTACAAAAACAGGCATCTATGACAAAAACTACTATATACAATATCCCGAAAAAAAATTTTCGGACCCGATTATAACCTCGAAACACATAGACTGAGCTTTCTACCACGGATATATATAATACACTGGATACAGGATTCAATGGAAAACGCGTGTGCCTACTTGAAGGCGTCGAAGCCGCCATTTTTTATGGATGTTTTGGTTCGGGATCACTCGGGTCGGTTCGGGGTATGCAGGAGATTCAAATGTAGTATGGAAGAGAACTTAAAAATATTAATAAAAGTCATGTGAAATTTAGTTTATTGTTAATGAGTGAATGGAAAAAACTGGAAAATTAATAAAATTTAATAAAAATAATCGAAGAGTACAAAAAAAGGAAAACCGATGGGATTTAAAATTGCTAGAATACACATTTTGTAAACACGTGGTTTAGAATATTTATTTTTTTCTGTTGAAAGGTACAATAAAGCTTTGAAATTTTTACAAGTGAACTATATAATAATTGTAATATCCTAAAAATCTGTATGCATTAGAATTTTGAAACACTTATTCGAAATTTTAAAGGCTACAAATTTGTACAAAATAATTTTTCTGCAGATAAAAAAGTGGTGTGAAATTGTAAAAATGACTAATGAATATTATAATTACAAAATTAATGTAAATTATAATATAAAAATCATTATGAAGGTCCTACATATGTTTTCATACTTCATAATAATAAAAAAATAAATAAAAAAAAGAATAAAACTCGTGTAGCATGTGCGAAAGTTAAATAATTAGTAATATTAATATTATGCCAATAATATTGTGCAATTGATGAATACGAACTTTAAATTAATGTTCAATAAAAATGAACATAGAAAAAAGTATAAGGTATAAATATATAACATAAAAATATATAGTGTAAAAAGGACATTTATAATAGGAGAAACTCCTCTTCATTTGGGTGTAAAAAAACATCATTACCCTTATCTTACCTAGTCTTCCAGTTTTTTAGGAAAAAGAATTTTGTGCAGCTAGAAAAAAAAGGAAATGGATCAAATTATAATTATATACAGGGTGTCCCAAGATGAACTCACCTATTTCAATGCCTCATACCTTTTTTCCTGGAGGTCGCATCGTTCCAATTAACAGCCCGTTAAAGAGGTTAATCAAATTTTACATGAGACCAATACCAGGCCTTTTTCTTTCGAAACGCACGCTAGGTTGCCACAACCGAGTAATTATTCTGAATATACATTTCGACAACTTGAGCGAGTTCGAATGTCGTGTACTGCAGCATGGCGAAAATCTCCGAAGAATAACCTCTCTAACGGGCTGTTAATTGGAACGATGCGACCTCTAGGAAAAAAGTTATGAGGCCCTGAAATAGGTGAGTTCATCTTAGACACCCTGTACTACGAATCATGATCCAACAAACTATGGTCTCGCCACGCGCAAGTAAAAAAAAGTCGACCAATCAGACGGCTCCCTAGTTAAACCCGACTACCCTTCCTGTGCAGCGAGTATGGTGGGGGTACTCGGGTAACGCGAAGTCGAACGTATTTGAGCATCGAAGTGGCGGTATTGGAAACAGGCGCGGATCCAGAGAAGTGTCCTGGGGGGAGGGGGGATGCAGAAAATTGTATACGCATGCTGTGTAAACATATATACTATTTTAAACATCGGAGTGTCTCGTCCCGAAATTCGGGATGAGTAGTGAAGTATTTTTCATAAGCTTAGCTAGTCGTCCCGAATTTTCGGGACGACTATTCCATCCCCTTTTCCAACTCCCCCAATTTTTCGGGACGACTAGCCACAGCCTTTGGACATATAATATTATTTTATATGTTTTGCAATCTTTCAAATATTAATTAACAATTTTAAATTATTTTTGCCATTATGAAATTGCATACGTTTCATAGCTTTTCTTCATTTCTCAGTGAAAAAGAAAAAAGTGAAGGTAAGTCCGAAAATCCTGGGGGGGGGGGGGCGATCGCCGGTTTCGCCACCATTGTAGATCCGCGCATGATTAGAAAAAATAATACAATATTTTGCCATCTTTGGCCTTTGAACTTTTTTACATTCAAGTGAAGAGGATTTTCTCCTATTATAAATGTCCTTTTTTCTACTCGGTGGGTTTCCTATCACCACTACGTAGCGCGTCCTCAGGTTGCGGATAGAGGAACGGCCCGTAAGGCTGAACAGCCCCCAAGGTTAACTGCGAATACAAGAATAAGCAGTCGCGGACAGCCGATAGGAGCCAGTCGTGGGTGTGGTGAATCTAGCACTGGCAAAAATAGGTACACGACAACCATGGCTTGGGGGGACCCACCTATTCGCGTTCATACACAATGGGTGGGTTCTGGCAAGCCAAGGTGCAGCGTGTACCCACCTAGAAACTCTACCCGAACCAAAACTAAAAATCTTGTAAGGGAAAAATCCTGCTGCCCATTGGACACTGCAGCGATGACACTGCCCGCAAGGGATGTGTGGAATGATTCGCCTGCATAGGGCCAAAGGGGTATTGATGCCAGTAGGCGCGCTGCCTTGCAGGGGGACGTTAGGGTACGAGGATGAAACTGTAATATGTCTGACGACAAGTTGACATGGTCCTTGTCAGAGTCGGAAAGCTCCCATACTTAGACCTAGGGAGGTATGGGGGTTATCACTCCTGGGACAGTGGACTCACCTACGATCGGAATAGGATCCTAACGTGCGGATTATCTTGAAACTACCATGGCTAACTTGCAAAATCAAAAAACTACAGTTAAAGATCTAAGGGTGGGAACTCTAAACGCGCGTAGTCTAAAAACTGGCCGATTTAGCGAACTCATTAAGATAGCAATTGAATACAAAACTGACTTAATAGCACTACAAGAAACCTGCTGGTCGGGCGATTTCGCGTCAATTTCTAGGGATAACTATACTTTGCACTGGGGAGGAGCTAAGGGGCAAAGACTGGGGACTGGTTTTCTTATTAATAAACGAATTTCGCAAGCACTTATCGACATGCAATTCATTAACGACCGGTTATCATACATTGTACTAAAGGGTAATTTCAGCAAACACGTATTAATCAATGTGCACTGCCCCACCGAGGACAAAGACGAAGACACTAAAGATCTTTTTTATGAAACAATCGAGCAGGTTTTTGACAAGTTCTCAAAGTTTGACGCAAAAATAGTATTGGGGGATTTCAACGCGAAAATTGGAAAAGAACCAATGTATAGGCCTACAATAGGATCAGAAAGTTTGCATGACGTCAGTAATGATCATGGAACCAGAGTAATAAACTTTGCAGCTTCAAAGAACCTCGTTGTCAAAAGCACATATTTCAAGCATAAAAATATACATAAGGCCACCTGGACATCACCAGATGGTAATACTCACAATCAGATTGATCACGTTCTAATTGACAGAAGACGTCATACAAACATTATCGATATAAGATCGTATAGGGGAGCGGATTTAAATTCAGACCATTTTCTCGTAATAGTAAAACTAAGATCTAGGCTAGCGTTAAGTAAGAAAACAAGCCGCACAGAGCCAACAGTTCGTTTCAATATAGATAAGTTCAAAACAGCAACAGAAACATTAAATTACCAAGTTGAAATTTCTAATAGTTTCGACGCTCTCCAAGAACAGAGAGACGATAACAATAATCACGAGGAGGACCCGGAAACCCTGTGGAGCAATACGAAAAAGGCGATAAAGGCAGCCGCGAAACTTACGATAGGTTTTAAGAAAGTAACCAAAAGCAAACCATGGTTTGACGAAGAGTGCAAACTCTGGTTTGAGAAACGTCGGAAGGCCAGACTAAGTAGTTTACAAAATAAGTGCGATCAAACACATAAGAAATATCTCGAGATTAGCAAAAGTACAAATAGGCTCTATAGATCCAAGAAAAGGGAGTGGGAAAAGAATAAAATACTAGCAATAGAAGCGCATAATAAACAAAATAACCCGCGTGAGATGTACAGGGGAATCAATTTTATAAGGAAAGGCTTTCAAAGTAGAACGGAAGTAATGAGGGACGAAAATGGCAATCTAGTAGCCGATGCGACAGAGAGACTGAATTTATGGAAAGATTATTTCGATAAACTATTAAATGTACGTGAAGCCCCCGTTGAAGGTAATCTCGGCGAAATCCACACTGCTGATCTATTAATTAACGATCCTACTGATATAGAAATAGAAATGGCCATCAAGAAGTTGAAAAATAACAAAGCCGCGGGCATCGATGACCTACCGTCAGAACTGATAAAAAATGGAGGCCCTTGCCTCACAAGGCAAATTTGTAAATTGATACGCGCAGTTTGGAAAACAGAACGCATGCCGGAAGAATGGAATACCTCTATCATTATTCCCATCTTTAAAAAAGGCGATAAAACTAACTGTAACAACTATCGGGGAATTTCACTTGTGCCTTCGTGCTACAAGATCCTGTCTAATGTTATCCTAAGTAGACTAACTCCTTTTGCCGAGGAAATCATTGGGGATTACCAGTGTGGATTCCGCCGAAACCGATCTACAAGCGATCAAATGTTTACAATTAGACAACTGTTAGAAAAGAAATGGGAATTTAAAGAAGCAGTACATCAGCTATTTATCGATTTTAAAAAAGCTTACGACTCTATTATACGCGCGCGAATGTACTGGATCCTAGAGTTCTTGGGTGTGCCAAGAAAATTGGTTAGACTTATCGAAATTTGCTTAAGCGGCAGTAAGGGTAGAATACGCGTAAACGGTAGTTTATCTGAAGAGTTTTCGATCCGCGATGGTCTGAAACAGGGCGATGCACTTTCGTGCGTCCTTTTTAACTTAGTTTTAGAATACGTGGTTAGGCAAGTGCAGGCGAATCCGACCGGTGCTACCCTCAATGGGGTAATACAAATTCTTGGATATGCGGATGATCTCGACGTACTAGGGGATGATAAAGAAACGGTAGCTAAAAATGCAGAAATCTTGATCGCAAAAGCCAAAGAGATTGGCTTGGAAGTTAGCGAATCGAAGACAAAATATATGACCGTCGTCAGGTCCGGACAAAGTAATCAAGACGGGGATCTAATGGCCGGAAATATGAAATTCGAAAGGGTTAACGAGTTTAAATACCTCGGGTCTATTATAACTAGCGAAAATAAGATTAAAACGGAAATCAATGCGCGGCTACACGCTGGCAATGGGTGCTATTATGCAGCAAACACGCTACTAAAATCGCGATCGCTATCTAGAAACATCAAAGTAAGAATTTACAAAACGATAATAATGCCGGTCGTCATGTACGGGTGTGAAACGTGGGCGCTGACGAAAGGAGAAGAGAATAGGTTTAGAGTTTCCGAGAATAAAGTACTTAGAAAAATCTATGGTCCAAAAAGGGACGAAGAGACCGGCGAGTGGAGAAAACTGCATAATGATGAGCTGCACGCTCTCTACGGGTCAGCAAATATTAATAGAGTAATGAAAGCGCGTAAATTAAGATGGGCGGGGCATGTAGCAAGAATGGGCAATGAAAGAACAGTGGCGCAAGTTTTAAGAGGGAGGCCGACTGGTAAGAGACCCCTAGGCAGACCGAGAAACAGATGGGAGAAAAATGTAAGGGATGATCTAAAAGAACTAGGACATGATTACCTAAACTGGATGGAGAATGCACAAGACAGAGATGTGTGGCGGTCTCGGGTAGATGAGGCAATGAACTTTCGAGTTCGAACTGCTAATCTATAATAATAATAAATGTCCTTTTTACAATATAATCTATTTTTATCTTATATATTTATACCTTATACTTTTTTCTATGTTCGTTTCTATTGAACATTAATTTAAAGTTCGTATTCATCAAATGCACAATATTATTGGCCTAATATTAATATTACCAATTACTTAACTTACACCTTACACACATGCTACACGAGTGTTATTCCTTTTGCTCTTTTTAATTATTATGAAATATGAGAAATCATTTAGGACCTTCATAATGATTATTATATTACAATTTACATGCATCTTGTAATTATAAAATCCATTAGTCATCTTCACAATTTCACACCACTTTTTTTATCTGCAGAAAAATTCTTTTGGACAAATATGAAGCCTTTGAAGGTTCCAATAAGTGTTTCACAATTGTATTGTATGCAGATTTTTAGAATATTACAATTATTATAGTCTTCACTTGTAAAAATTTCACATTTTTATTACACCTTACAACAGAAGAAAAATGAATATTCTAAACCACGTGTTGACGAAATGTGTATTCCACAAATTTCTAATCCCATCGGCTTTCCTTTTTTTGTACTCTTCGACTCTTTTTGTGTAGAAATTTCCCAAATGAGCCTACAATTTTCGACCTTGAAAGAAAAATTAAAACTAAGTATTGGAAAATAATCTACTCATAAGTATTGAATCGTTATTTAAATTTTTGAGAGAAATGCATTTATTTATTTACAATGTGCGATTGAACATTTCTGCATCGTTTGATTAACAAATTATTCTTTCGTAAACTATTTACGAAAAATTTATGAAAATTTGAGGGGATGGTGAAAAATAAATGCAATTAACAATAACATTTCCAACATCGTACTATTTGTTATTTTTGCTAATGTATATCATTTTTTAATAAACAAATGCCGATTTTGCCCTGTTCTACACACGGAATTTGGAAATTTTTCCAAGTAGTGGGAAGGCTGAACGCTTAAGATTCAGAAACCGTTTGCATTTTTGGTTCTCGCTCTTTAGGTTAATGATAAATAATATTGTTTAGCGCCGCGCGCCAGGGTAACCGCTCCAATGGTCTGAAATAGGAATTTACTGTTCATAATCGCCCACAGGTTGTATTTCTTAACCGATTTCAAAGTATTTTTTAGAAATACTTAGCATTAACCTTTTAGGAAAATTTTGGTTTGCGATTTCCTCATTTTTGTCACAGAGCAGCAATATGTAAACAAATAAAGTGACGAAATTGGCCATTTCAGCATTGTGAATTTTTATCTCAAGAAAAAATGGAGAAATATACTCAATATCAGTTTGAATTATTACATCTGCAATTATAGAACAAAAATAATTCTAAAAATATTTAACTAAGTGATTATAAACAATTTTCACAAACAAATTCTTACTAGTGTTTTTTTCTCATACAAAAATTGATGCTTTACGGCTGAGATTCTCCTAAAATTTGATGACGAATAAAATGTTTTCGGCAAGAGTTTTTTCCATAAAGCATATAGAAAAGATTTAAGCCAACGTTATAAAAATTGTCATTTACTGACTTACTTATTTATTGATTACATATCGCCAATAATAATAAATTGCAGACCAGTCTCGTAGCAAGAAATAGCCTTTTTTCTATATAATCAAACGGCAGATGAAGATGGCTTATGAATGAAGCCTTATCAAAAATCGATTTGGATGATGATATTCAGAAAATCATGGGTTCCTTAAACTTGTAATGAAAAACCGTGTAATAAAGCGTTTATCAATCTCTGTTAATACTTTTTTTGCCACACCCGACTCTAACGTTGGTCTTTATATACCTCTAGAACAAATAGAGGGTAAAGTTGCACGTGCGCACTTTAGAAATAAGAAACTTTGCACATTGGAAGAATGTAGAGGTTATGTTGAAGGGCATCCCTGGCGAAAGTATCGGATAGGAATTCCTTCCGAAACAATCCGAATCATTCTAGAATCTGTATCCGAGCCAAACAAAAAAAAAATCTACATTTCGTTTGATCCAAATCGGTCAAAAACTCAATCCGGACCAAATTCTCAATCCGAATGAATCCGAACTCGGATTGACCTAAAACGATTTTCAATCAAAGCTCGGATTCATTCGGATTGAAAATTCAGTGTATATCAATCCGAGTTCAGATTCATTCGGGTTCATTTGGATTGAAACTTTGGTTCGGATTCGCCCGTTTGTCACTTGTTTAAAAAATAAACGCAAGTCGATTTCACATTATTTGCGCTAACATAATTGATATAAAATATCAAAATTATCAGGAGTTACGACATGTACCTAACTGAAACATAATACCAATAAAAAATCAGTGGGGGTGTATAAGAGCGTCTTTGTCGCACTCATGAATATGACTATGAATTTAACCTTACTGTATATTGACCCTCAAGAAAAAAAATAGTTATTTTTTTGGAGAGGTTTTGGCTTTAAGGTCCAAAGAATTAAATACAATGGTGTGCTAAAACGTTTGATTCACTTATTAACTAACTGAATTCAATTAGTTGGGACCCTAAAGTCGAAATAACTCCACCAACTACTTTAGAATTAATTTAAATAATTTTGGGTTTTCTTTCTTACCTATACTGACATGAGAAAACAAATGATCGTTGCAATAAGCACGTGAAGACTGTTCCTGCCTGTTGTCAGAAAAAAAGACAGGAAGATTGAAAATTGAAGATGCATAAATGAAAACAGTACTCATACGTCATAACCTCAGCCACGATATAAACATAGATGCGGCCACGAAGTGCTACAAGCGTACAGGGACGATAGGTATAGACGGTATAGACCATGATCCAATAAATACATGGTCTAGCCACGCGCAAGTAAAAAAAGCTGAGTCAATCAGAACCAACCGCTTAGTTTCGCCATTTTGGATAAGTAAGGCGGCAAATGTAAGTGATTTTAAAATTAAAATTTTAGAAATAATTTTTTTTTGTAATTTTGCTGTATAGAAATATTTCAATACTAATAAAATGTATTGTAATGTTCAAGATGGGTAAAGGATAATACGGATCAAATATAATTTCAGGTTACGTGTTTCATAACCTCTTCCTGCTGACAATAACTGGCATATGTGTATAGAATAAAATAAAACTGAAGTCAACTGGGAAAGTACTGAATTCTGAATGAATAAAATTATATGATGCAGTAACCACGACATATCGAATAATAATGATGTTTTATTTGTTTACAAATATTTCTTCCTCAATTTTGGAGGAAAATTTGATCGAAAGATATATTTAACATTTATTTATAATTATCGATGTTCTTGTTTACTCTTCTTATTAAAATGTTAACGTTCGTAATATAAGTAATATATGAAGGGTGGAAAGACAGAAGGTGGAAACTGACAATTTTTTGAAAATGGGGTTTATTGTTAGAAAATTTTCAAAAATTAAAATACACATAGAGTTAAAAGTATTTGCTCGAAATCGTATTTTTGATGGTAGCAATACCTTAAAGTTTGATCATCATATCCATTAAAACTAAAGGCTTTCGTGATCAAGCTATTTTTTATATGTACAAAAGGCATGTATTTCAATATCTTCATAGTTGAACAGCATAAAACGTTAATTTTATTATTTATCACTACCTGAATGCGAAAAATCGTCTGTCGCACTGTGCCACCGTCTCATTGAAAAATAATTTTTTGGGAAGTGAATAACTGTTTTCGATAAAACTTTCTCCGTGTTCATCAACTGAACATCTCGGGGACGTCTAGCCATTTAAAAAATTAAATGAAAATTACACCTTTTGTCACGATTTTAAGACGATTTTACAATACGAAAAAATTCTAACCTCAAAGGCAAAACTCAGTTTTCTCCGAACTGAATGTTTTTTGTATTAAACCATTTCCCTCTGTATTCAGTAACTCAAGCAATACGTCAACTCGAAGGCAGAATTTCATGTTTTTTCAATTGCGATTTAAGTTTGACACAATATTTTTTCGCTCGATCTCCTACACAATTTCCATTTTATAAGTTACTCCCTGTTGCCTTTCCCTATAATATAAATATGTAAACCCTATAATATTGCATACATACATATTTATATGTAAAGGCAAAATAATTTCGAGATTTCGCAATATGAGAAGAATGTAATAATGATATAAGTCTTACTATAAATATATACAAATGAAGCTAATGATAATTTACATTCCACATTGCATTATATGGTGATTCGTGGACAAAGTTTTCTCTCCGAAATGTCGAAGATGAAGTAAATCTTGATTTCTTGTCGTAAATTATCTTAATGAATAAAATGTATCCCGCACACATATTGTTCATTCCAAAAATATCAAAAGTTTTTGTATAATAATCGCAGGCAAAAGATTAACATCAAAACAAAAAATTGGGTACTTTAAATATTGGTGCTTTCCTAAAACGAAGGTTTTTTCTTTTCTGAGCTTCAAACACATTTACGAATTTTCCCATATGAAGGTCATAGAGTTTTTCAAACTTTATCTCGATTTGTCCCATCAACAAAAAGTTGGATTTTTAAATATTTTTAATTTTCTTTGGTATTGTGTTAACGATTTCAAATTGTCCGTCAGTACGAGTAAGTGTGATATATGTAAAAAGAAAATATAAAAATCCAAATTTCACCAGATTGTACTTTCATAACTGTTAATGAAACATATACTGATTATTGTGATGTATGATTCCTTTCCATTATTTGTCATTAACAATATCAACAAAAAAATATCCAAAACAAAATTTGAATTTGGTTTAAAGTTTGATTGCATTATTTCTAAATTGATTAAAAAATAATTTATTTCTGTACATGTATATATTAGGATGTTATTTAGCAATTACTGTTACGTTCTTATATTTTCATCGTAAAAATGAGATTCATTAATCTCTTTAACCTCACAAACTTTTCTGTAAAATTTACGGACCCTAGTTGTAATCCTATTACAGACCTCTGTCAGTTTTGCTTATATTTTTCTGAAAGAATTGGCGAAATGAGAATTATGTATACTTTGTAAAACAGAGATATTAAAAATGTTATTAATTATCATAAATATCAATATTTGTATGTACTTTTGATCGCTGTCATTCAGTATTATTTACAAACTTCCATTCTGTCTCAACTATAATTTATTTTCTTATCAGTGTTCTAATATACATCATTCAGTGCGTATTCCAAGTGATTTTGGAATTCATTCATTCAATATTTTCATAATATCGACGCCTCCATTCAATATGAGTCTATGTGCTAACAGCGCTCTGTATGAGACTATTCCCTATGCTTATACACAGCGCATAGTCTCATACACGGCGCTGTCAGCACATAGACTCATATTGAATGGAGGCGTCGATATTATCTTCCTACATACTGATTTTCCTACAATAGTTTGTCGTACAGAGTCCGCATCAGATTCAAACTGCGCGGTTATACTAACAAAATGGTGAAACTAAGCGGTTGCGTGACTTGGACAAAACGGGATCCTCATGTGGCTAGACCATGTATTTATTGGATCATGGTATAGACTATGGGCATGATCCAACAAACCATGGTCCCGCCACTTCGATGCTCAAGTACGTTCGACTTCGCGTTACCCGAGTACCCCCACCATACTCGCTGCACTGGCGCGAACGGAACGCGAAGCCAACTGCCATTCAAATTCAAATTGTGAAGAAGATTGGATTTAAAGATCAAAGATGGAAGGGTAGTCGGGTCTAACTAGGGAGCCGTCTGATTGGTCGACTTTTTTTTACTTGCGCGTGGCGAGACCATAGTTTGTGGGACCATGGACTATGGGTATAGACTATAGAGCATGATCTAAAAATACACGGTCTAGCCAAAGATATTATAAGCTTATAATATCTTTGGTCTAGCCACGCGCAAGTAAAAAAAAGTTAACCAATAAGAAGAATTCTACCGCAGGCGGCCATATTGGATAAGTTAGCACGCGAGAATGTAGTATATTTGCAACGACGTAAATGTCATGAGAGAAATAACTTATTATCCTTGTAATGTAAAAGAAATATGGATAACATAACCTCTCAATGCACATTAAAAATTTCACCTTTTAACGCAAATGAAATGAAGTACCATTGCCTGAAAAGAAAAAAGTAGTTTGTTTTGGGTCTCAAAGCACAAATAAATAAATGCAAAATATCGATATCATAGTCTGTATTATGATAATATCAGTTTTTATAATTCGTATATAGATGCACGTGAATGCTAAGAAAACCTCTCATTGTACACAGAGAAACATATTCACACCTTATATTCGTATGAAATAATGAATTTACAATACATAATAATTAAATAAAGATACAAGTTTTGCAACGTATAATTTAAAATGATATAAGCATATGATACGAAATTCTACAGTTGTAATTTCATGAAGGATATTTCAAATATTTTGGAAGATTTTTTTACTTTTCCCTTACGAAAAAGTATGATGGGAAAATCATTATAGGCATACGATGATTTTCCTATAATTTTTTCGCGATCATAGGAATAATTACAGGAAAAATTATAGGAATAATTATATAAATAATTATCGAAAAAATGATAGGAAAATAATTATAAACATGAATGATTTTAAAATATTTAAATCATTAACGCCAAAAATAGAAGAAAGTATAAATGAATAACGTATTCTGAACAATTCACACAAAAGTACATAAAGAATTGACATATTGAAAGAAGTTTTGTCAATTTTTCATGTAATACTGAGTAAGGATTTCAAAATAAATCATTAATTTATACTTCTACATTTTGAACGAATTATTTCAATATTTTTATATTATTCATTCCTGTAATTATTTTCCTATAATTTTTCCTAAGATTTGTTCTATAATCATTCCTATAATTTTTCCTATAATAGCGAAAAAATTATAGGAAATTCATTATATGAAAATCATCATAGGCTTATAATTATTTTCCGATCATACTTATTTTTTTTTTAAATAATTGCCAATCTCTGTGAAATCTTTTAAAACTATACAAAATCTTTGCGGAAAATTGGTGAAATTTGTTTAATCTTTGGGAAATCATTGAAGTCTTTCTGGAATCTCTAATAATCTTTGCGAAATATTTTTAAAATCTCCAATAATATTTGTGAAATTATTGAAATGTTTGTGAAATCTTTCAAACCTATCCGAAATATTTGTGATTTTTTTGTAATCTTGGAGAAATCGTTCAAATCGTTGTGAAATCTTCCTGAAATCTTTGCAAATATCTGCGAAATATTCAATATACTTGTGAAATATTCAGTAATATTTTAGAAATGTATGAAATCTTAGGTAAATCATTGATGTCATCATCGAATGCCGTGCTAAATATTTAAAACCTTTGCAAAATCTCTGAAATCTTTGGGAAATTATTAAAACCTTCGTGAAATCTTTGCAATCTACTTGAAGTCTATACGAAAATTTTGAAATCTTCGTGAAATCTTTCTAAAACCTTTGAAAATCTTTGCTAAATATTTTTGAAATATTTGTTAAATATGTGAAATCTTTGGAAAATAATTAAAATCTTTGTGAAATCCTTATCAATATGAATTTTATACCTGTATTAATTATTTATGATTCATGAACCCCTGCCCCCACCTAGAAAAAAAGGGTCAGCCGGTTCCGTAAATGCTATGGATATTTTTCTTTAGATACCGTACGATATGCATAAAATATGAAAGTTTGTCATATTAGAAATTATACTATACATTTCTTTCTCGAATGTATATACAATGAACTCACCGTTTTTTGGGTTGATCTTTTTATTTCTGTACACTTTCTGCCACTCTTGAATATAATACTCCCCCTTCGGAAAGCGGAATAAACTAATCTCTGGGTTATTTTTATCGGCTTGATTGACACAACCGTCAACTACACACATGGTTGGCATTTTTATCTATAAGAATATGCAATGAAATGCATTTTACAAGATAAGTAAACGTGTAATTCTCATACAATTGAGCTTGTCCGTAATAATAAATTGTCTACTTTGGGACTAAATGATTTTTTGACTATTTTTAATTGTGCCACTTTTACATTATTTACAATCGATAATCAGAGATATAATCCACGGAAAATATGTGACCATCCGCGAAGAAAGGGACCTAATGCGCAGTAGCTACATTTCACAGGAGGAGCCATTGAAGAGGCGTTCCAATACAGGAACTCCTTAAGAGAGCCTCACTTTGCATATTAATAGCAATTCGAATTTCTCAGATACAGGAATAATATTTTTGATTATGGAATAGCAAATAAAAAGCTATCGATTGGTGTGAAAAAGTAAAAATAGATTTTTTCCGCATTACGTTCCTTTCTTTGCGGACGGTCACATATGTAAAAAAATTAGACATATATAAGAGCAATCTGGAAATTGGCTTAGTAGGTTATGTTTACAATTACAGCTACTTCGTACACTTATTAAAGTACAGTTACCAATATGTATAATACAACTTTATAATACACGAAAATATTTATCCTTGCCGGAGGGCCACGTTATATTCACTTTCAAACTTGTATTTTCGATACAAACTCCACTCCAATTTACACTAAGTTGATCTTAACACGTTGCACTTGCACAAACGGATAGCGTCAGCAGTGTCTGCTTCTTCCACGTCATTTGAATATTGAGAATTTTCGCAGGTATTGACATTGATTTACAATATAGCCATAATTCATGATTTCAAATCTTTTGAGTGAAGACCGAGACGCTAACGGTTGCTATGGTAACAAAATAGCGGCCTGTTGTAGAGCGTGCGAGTTGGGACGAAACTGGGAGAGCTGAAGGCTAGACCGTGTATTCTTAGACCATGGATTCGACCGTCCCTTCGTCAAGGGGAAATCATGTTATTACGCGAAAAAAAACGTATAACACAAATATGAACTGTAGAAAATCTTTTTATTAAAAATTAAATTTAAGATTGAAATTATTACTTACAGAATTTTATTGTATTAAGAATCAATATTCACTTTCATAATAGGAATTTTCATATGTTTTTTCCCAAAATGTAAAAATTATCCCCGCTTAAAAATTATAACTGAATTAAATAGATTGTTAAGGAAAGGAAGAAGAAAATAGTCAAAAAATTAAGGATATAAACTTATTTTTTATTTTAAATACAACTTTTCACAAACTTAGAAAAGAATCTAAAAGTATTGAGGGTTACCTCGTAAGTCAAAGCTATATACTGACGAAAAATGTTTTTCATCGTTTTGCAAGTTCAAATAATGTGATAAAAAAATGAGTTTTTCGTTAATTGCTTTTTGGTTTTAATTTAAATGATTTTTCGTAATGGATGGCAAACTGGACGGGCTGGACGGCGAGGAAAATGAAATAGAAGGCACTGTACTCAACTTGATTGTGGCACGTATGCCACTCCGTTTTCGTTCTCATTTCCTTATTACAATATTTTTTTGTAAGCTTACTCAAAACATTAAAGTTATGTTCCGTTAATATTTGTATACTATATCATACTTCCATTTATTATAATTTTACATATTCCAAAAATATAAAAAATGAGTATCTTTTTATGATTGAAAAAATCTTATTATTTTACTAATAAGCAAACTTCAAACTTGCCCGCCCCAAACATACTTTATGAGGTTGTGTTACACTCATAACACCTATATTTCATGTTTCACCTCATTTACATGCTATTAGTAACGTGAAATAAATGAAAAAATAATCTATGATTCTTTTTAACATCAATTATAATTATTTATGTAAAAATATTCCAGGATCGATTTAAACGATGATTTCCGATGACGGCCAGATGACCGGGAAACGGTCAGGTGAGGGTACGGTATAGTGGAAAACACGGTCAGCGGTTAGGCTTACCAGACGTCCGATTTTTCTGTCCCGTGTTCGCTTGTCCACTTCACGAAGGAATAGTAAGGAGTAGTATCCTTGTAAGTGGGGAGTGGGACCAGCGACGTCCAAGAATTCGTTAATGTCAGTTAATGCTTGCCACGAATGAAAACTCGTATGCACGGTCGTGCACATGCGCACTGAAGGTTGCCATGCCAACGATGTCAACACGTGTTTGAAGTTTCGAACTTGTGTTTTGTTTTGATCATTTCTGTGCTGCCGGTTTAGTAAAATAAAATTGTGAATGTGAATGTTTCAATAAAACGCATTAATTAATTATAGAATTTCAATGAAACTTCGTCAGAAGATATAGTATCCTTGCTGAAACGTTCTACTAACAAAAGTAATGAACATTTTTTGTCAGTTTTCCATTTAATTAAGATTATCTACTGTAAATCATTATCTACTGTAGGGTGGTTTCCCCTATATTATTTTTTACATTTTCATTATTATAAAATAATAATCACATGCAATTATTTAATGGTCATAAAATATAAAAATTTTGCAAATATTAACCTACAATATTTTGTTCACTGAAATTAACTTTATCCCTTACTTACGTAATCCATAAATTATTATAATAATGTTATTGTAGTACTTACACTTTCTAGATCCTTTTCGTATTTTTGATGCCATTTTCCTTCTCGATTTTAATTCAGGAACGTGATATACACCCAAAAAAATAAAAACACAAACGAACATAACCTACATATGCATCGAGATGTCAAAATATAATGTAGGGGAGTGGGTATAACACGTGACTGCGAAAACAGCTCTGCGCATGTGCACGACCGTGCATACGAGTTTTCATTCGTGGCAAGCATTAACGAATTCTTGGATGTCGCTTGTCCCACCTCTGCTCACCAAACACATAGGGTGATACCACTCCTTACTATTCCTTCGTGGTCCGCTTTTTATGTGAAATGTTCGCTTTTTTCTCGATCAGGCCGATGTACTATAAGGTTATACATATTTTCATCTTTTCAGTATGTATTTAGCTTGATTGGTCTGGTTCCGCGCGGTCATTTTAAATTGTTGAAATTATTGACATTTCAAATGAGCGCGCGCAACCACACCAATGACCAATCATATGGGTTCGAGAATCACCAAATAAGTCACGCTCTTCCGAAATTTTATTACAGATCTTTCAATAAATTAATTGCAATTTCGTTACCCTCTTGGGCGCCAAGCGTAGAAAATTGTAATTTTTTTCGGTCTTGACGCTTGTTAACGTTAGCGTTACTTTTTCAAATAAGTAACGTGTTACCACTACCATTACCAGAAAAATTTAACGTTTAATTCAGGTAGAAGTAAGTAAGGCTTTACTGTCAAACACTGGTAGACATAATCTACAGGGTGTTTTTTTTAACTTGAGACAACGAAATATCTCAAAAAAT
>CAKNYM010050934.1:0-28035 GCA_932195095.1 Andricus curvator
TTCAGAGCAATTATTTTAGTTCTTGTGCAATAAAAATGTGAATTTTCGATTTTTCAAGAAAATTCAAAAAGTCGTTCTGATAATCTTGTAGGGCGTGCAAAAAGAAACACTTTTCTTGTCTTGACTTTTTTTTCGTATCGTGCGTTGTTTGGCTGAAAATGTTAATTATCGTTTCTTCTTTTGGATTTTGAAAAACAGACAGACAGACAGACAGAAAGACAGACATACAGACAGACAGACACATTCGTAAAAACCTGTTTTTTGGGTTCAGGGGGTCTCAAAACGTGGACATTTGACAAAAACCGGGGGGGTCAAATTTTACACAAATCTAATACCTTCTCTAGATGAGAATGTAATAATAGTATTTCTTGTGGTATAACCTAATTATTATCCATCAATTGACTATCTCCTCAATTATTTATTCATTTACTATTATCAGTTCATTTTCGTTTTGCTTGTATCTTGACTTTCACCTTATTATTAATTTATTATCATTATTACTCTATGTGTATATATTTTTAATTCATTAATTATTTATTTACTACTTAATAAAATTTATACATTTAATAGTAGCCATTTTTAAAATCTTTGATCAGTTAAAGATTTATGTAATTATCATTACAATCCTTAAAATTATTAATTTTAACCACCTTTTTCACTTCATTTATAGCTTATGGCTTTAAAAAGTATATTATATTTATTTATATTTTTATTTATTTAAAGATAACAAAAATCTTATTCATAAGATTAACGAAAATTGAAACTTTTAAACTTATATTCTAGAAAAATGGATTTAAAATATTTTTAAACAGATATTTTCTGAAGGTACCAGTGGGAATTAAATTCATTTGAAATATATGCTACATTTTGCAATTCGAAACAATATCATAAAGATTTATTCTGAAGGTATCAGAGGGAATTAAACAAATATAAAATAAATTCTACTTTGCGGATTGGAGGTCAGTGGAAGAATCAGGCTTTAAATAGGATAGAAAAATCTTCATTTTCACGCTGAAATCGGAATTTCACTATTCTTTTAAATTCAAGCTTTCTTACTGGGATAGTAGACGCTTTAAAAGACTCTTTTAAAGAATTATTAGGAGGTGAAGATATAGGACAACAGAACTGCGACATAGAACATAATGCATTAGAAAACCCAATTGAAAAAGTCTGTGTCACTGAGGTTAGAGATATAATTAAGAACTTAACAAACGGTAAGGCTGCAGGCGTAGACAGTATTAGCGCTGATATGCTTAAATACGGCGGCGAGTACATACCTCACAGGTTGTGCGAATTGATAAATTTATGTATCGAGATGGGAGAAGTCCCAGACGATTGGAGAAAAGCGATTATCGTACCAATATACAAAAGAAAGGGAGATAAAAGCAACTGCAGTAATTACAGAGGTATCAGCTTACTAAGTACCGTAAGTAAAATATATTCAAAAATACTTATTCGTAGGGTAATGGAAATCACAGAAGAAAAGATATGGGAAGTCCAAAGTGGATTTATGCCAGGAAGATCATGTACAGATCAAATATTTAGTTTAAGACAGATCACAGAAAAAAGCTTAAGAGTAGGAAAGAAAGTTTTCTGTGCATTTGTTGACCTAGAAAAAGCACTTGACACGGTAAATAGAAGTAAACTTTGGGAAGTCCTTAAAAAGTACGGAGTCAATGGATGGCTCCTACAAGCAATAAAAACAATATATACAGGTAGTAAAGCGAGTGTAAGGGTAAATGGGAAACTGAGTGACTGGTTCGATATTATGCAAGGCATAGAGGACGAAGAAGGGCGAAGAAGGTGTAGATCTCGAAACAGTGAGGGTACGTGGGTCAGCTTTCGCAGACGACAAGATTGTTATGGCAGAATCAATCGAGGACTTGCAAAGAATGTTGAATAAACTTAATACAAGCATGAAGAACATGGGCCTCAAAATTAACGTAAATAAAACAAAAATCATGGTGTTTGAGGGAAAAAATGAGAAAACTATGTGCAACATTGTCCTAAATGATGACAGAGTAGAACAAGTTGACAAGTTCGTATATCTGGGTAGCCTATTCACTAGCGACGGAAAAATAGATGTGGAGTTAGATAGGCGCATAAATAAGGGTAAGCAGGTTATCCGTAGAGCAGGGTCCATTCTCAGAAATAAAAACATATCAAAAAAAGCTAAAATGGCCATACATAATTCCATATTCGTACCGACTGTACTATACGGTAGCGAGACATGGACCTGTCAAGGAAAGGACAGGAGTAAAATTAACGCGATTGGCATGAAACCTCTGCGCACAATATGCGGGAAAACACTGACGGACAAAGTCTGAAACGAGATTATCCTCCAAGAATGTGGTACAGGAGAGACACTAGTTGACATATGGGAAAAAAATCAGTTAAGATGGTTCGGACATCTTGAAAGAATGAAAGATGTACGATTGACCAAACAAGTGTATAAAGGTAAAGTAAATGGCAGAATGCCCAGAGGTAGACAGCCGAAAGAATGGTTAGAATCTGTAAATGAGACATTAATTCGAAGAGACATAAGAAGCCATAGAAACACAAGAGCTTGCATGAGAAAATGCATGGACGTGAAGGAAGCTAGAGTAGTATGCCAGGACAGAAAAGTGTGGCGACAAATAGTTTGTAAACAGAGTGACAATAGAGTGAATGACGCCTGAAACAAAGACCTTGAATACTAATGGGCCCAAGTGGGGAACCACACATAACAATTATGTGAGGCTCTTCACTTGGGGTGATCGCTAGAGAGATTGATCAGCAACCTGGGTCGAAGCAGTGTTGCGGAACGAACGTGTCATTTAAATAAATAACACGAGAATTCTAGATCAATCTAAAATATCTATACCTTACACCTATATACCTATTTACCTTATACCTATATACCCATCCACACACCACTATTTTCCAACCGAGCAAGTCACGCCTACCCCGAAAGGGAAATGGCTTAATGGTATAATAATAATAATAATAAATAAAATTCCGCCTTTTTCACGATATTAAAAGCTTTTTATTAAGTAATCTCTTCTTGCTATGATTCAATAAAATTTAATAAATATGTAAACAAACTTAATAAATGCATTATTTGGCTACTTTTCAGCATTTAAACTTTGTTTTTTGTTTTTTTAACGTAATCATCTGGTAATAACAAAATTCCAATCTTTCTTCAGATTCTCCGATAACAATCCACTATTGTTATTGTTAATAATAATGTAATTAATAAAGCCATTTAAAATCAGTGTTAATTGTTTCTACGAATACTCACTTATATTGGTGAGCAAATATAAAATAGTATATTATGCACCTAGGGGGAGAAGAGGGGCATTTTTGACGAGTACTGAAAACATACACAAATCGAAAAAGTGCCTCCCCCCTTGGCGCATACGATACTTTTTTTAACAAATGGATGATTTTAGACATTTCTCGAAATACAGTCATGATTTCAGTCCATATTAGATTTTGAATATAGAAGCATTTTTATGTTAACTTATTCCAAATTATCAAAAATGCAATGACAAAATTGCCGGAAATTTTTGGTAATTCGGTAATTTAAGAGGTGATTTATGGTAACTTACCATAAATTGCCCAAAATTCAATTTAAAAATGTTTATAGATTTGCGGAAATTTTCAGCCATTTATGGTAATCTCACAGGTCAATATGGTAACTTACCATAAATTACCACAAATTCATTTTTCGAAATTTCCATGAATTTCCGGAAATGTATGAAAATTTTCGGTAATTTATGGTAATTTTACTGGTAAATATGGTAACTTACCATAAATTACCAAAAATTCATTTTTCAAAATTTCCGGAAATTTATGAAAATTTTCGGTAATTTATGGTAATTTTGGAGGTAAATATGGTAACTTACCATAAATTACCCAAAATTCATTAAAAAATTTCCATAACGTTCAGGAAATTTATGAAAATTCTCGGTTTTTACGGTCATTTAATCAGTTATATATGGTAACTTTCCACAAATAACCGCAAAATTCTATTATCTGCAACCAAAATTTCCACACAGTTTTGACGGTGAGTGTGTTGATAATCGTAAAATGCGAGCCTCATAGATGTATAATTTTCGTTATTCACCTCTGACGTCGCTCTTCAGTCCCTAGGGAGCAAAACGTACTTTTTACTTCCTAGGGAGTAGAAAGTAAAGCTTTAGCCCCGCTTCATAGGCGTCAAAAAGGGCTGAAATCATGCATGTGTCATAACAAATTATTTATTTGTTAAAAATAAGTTAATGAGCAAAAAAGCTTTCTTAAGGAATCACAAGACTCAGATATTTTATTCCATACAATTTTCTTTGAAACATATATAAAAGTAATATTTAATTATGACATATCCGCCCAAGAAAAGAAAGGAGCGTATAACAAAAAGTTGAACATCACAGACCTTAGTGATGAGGAGAGAAATAGATTTTAAAATGATTGCAGAAACAAAAAGAAGAAAGTAAAATTACTAGTTCATAGGAAAGTAAAGATAAAATCAAAACATAAGAAAATGTAAAACGATTTTGAAGGAAGCAAGAAACTGTTTTATAAATGGGCGTTGAGCAATATGAAGGCAGGTAAACGTACAAAGTTAGGCAGCATGAGAAATAGCAAGGGTGAAATGCTATATGATACAGACGGGATACTAGACGCTTTGAGAGATTCTTTTAAGGAATTATTAGGAGGTAAGACTGTAGGGCGCCACATTATAGATAATTTAAAAGATGGCAAGGCTGCTGGTGTAGACAGTATTAACGCTGAAATGCTTAAATACGGCGGAGACTACATACCTCACAGGTTGTGCGAATTGATAAATTTATGTATCGAGATGAGAGAAGTTCCAGATAAATTGAAAAAGGCGATCATCGTCCCAATATCAGCTTGCAAAGTACCGTAAGCATAATATATTCAAAAATACTTACTAAAAGGGTAATGAAAATAACGGAAGAAAAGATCTGGGAAGTCCAATGTGGATTTATACCAGGAAGATCATGTGCGAATTAGATATTTAGCTTGAGATAAACCACAGAAAAAAGTTTGAGGGTGAACAAAAAATTTATCTGTGCATTTGTTGATCTGGAAGAAGCAGAGCGAGTGTGAGAGTAAATGGGCGGCCGTTACCGAGTTGCGGCCCGGGGTCAAGAAAATATCCGAATTGCGGCCCGCGGTCACTTTTGCCCTAGTTGAGTTTCATCTCGACGTTTCTCCCCCCACTCCACCACCAAATGAATAAGCTCATGAATAGAGTAAGGGGCGGGGTTTGTAAGAAGTGGAGGATAATATTTTCGAATTTCTGAAACGTGTTACTAGTAGGGCGTAGATCTGCGTTCTGTTTTGTGCTTGTTATATAGTTTCTGTTTCGTGCCTTGTTTTCTCCGAGCGGTCTGGAACAACGCTGATATAAAAATGGAAAAATGGATATAAATATACATAAATTCCTTTTCCACAAATTGTTGAAGGACGATGTTCAACGTCGGCCTTGCGTTAAAAAGTCATGTAAAGCTTTTCTTAAATGCCCGAAACAGTTCAGTCAAGTATTTACAATTTTTGGATTGCATAATAATTTGTACATACCTCTCGCTTCCTTCCTGCTTATTAGTAAACAAATTAATTCATATACAGCAGCATTTTCTTATTTAATATCAAAAAAAGGAAAAAATTTGGAAATAGGATCATTTTTTAAAAACTACTTTGGTCTAGCTTTCTTAAATTCAATATAATATGTTATTGTTGCAAAGCGGTTCGTTCAGTAGATTCGAATTCACATGTAAAGTTTCACGTAAATTTTTGCCAGTCTAGGTCTTAGCTCAAAGTGAAATAAATACCTTATACAATATACATTATATTATTAGTACTGTAATTATCACTTCTTCATAATTATTACTGACAATGCATATTTCCCTACATTTTTTAAACACGCTAGCATGAAGAATCTACTTATGAAGTAGACGCTGCGAATCCTCAGCCTGGAAAAGGTGTGAAGGAAAAATGACAATCGCCAGTTGCGAAAAATCATTGAAAGTTAAGGAGGAAATTGTCGAGTAGAGAGGGAAAGGAGGACTGTAGAGGCACGGTTCTCTTGAATCGACCGCGGGCCGCAACTCGGATTTTCGTATTCAGGAAAATTGACCGCGGGCCGCAACTCGGCTGCAGCAAAATGGGCAACTCAGTGACTGGCTTGGTATTAGGCAAGAATGCGGTATGTCCTCCTGCATGTTTATTATATTCAATGACAAGTTTCTAAGAATGGCCCTCTTCGACGAAAGTGTGCGTCTCGAGATGCAAAGAATGTTGCGCAAACTGAATACAAGTATCAAGAACATGGGCCTCAAAATTACGTGAATGAAACAAAAATTATTGTAGTTGAAGGAAAGGGTGGGAAAACAATATACAACATTGTCCTAAACGATGAGAGAATAGAACAAGTCGATAAGTACGTATATCTTGGTAGCCTATATTCACAAATGACGGAAAAATAAATGGAGAGTTAGATAGGCGTATAAACGAGGGTAGAAAGGTTATAGCTAAAGCTGGACCCATTATCAGAATTAAAAATATATCATGTAAAGCTAAGAGGACCGTACATAACTCTATATTTAGACAGACTTTGCTGTACGGTTGCGAGACCTGGACCTACCAAGAAAAGGATAAAAGTAAAATTAACGCGATTAACATGAAATTCCAGCGCATGCTGTGCGATAAAACGCTGATGAACAAAGTGAGTAATGAGATAATCCTAAAAGAATGTGGTGTAGAGGAAACACTACTTGACATATGTGAAAGAAATTCGTTAAGATGGTTTGGGCATGTTGAGAGAATGAAAGATGAACGACTGACGAAACAAGTGTATCAAGGTAAAGTAAGTGGCAGTGTACCCAGAGGCAGACCGCGGAAAGAATGGTTAGATTGTGTGAATGAGGCCCTGAATCGAAGAGACATAAGAAGCCATAGAAATACACTGTTAAAAATGTTTGCAATTTTAATATACATTTAATATACATTTGTATATTAAATCTAATACCTAGGTATACTGAATCGCCATTAAGAGACTATGTTATTAAATTTCATATACCGCATATTGATCATTTATCAGAAAAGTCCGATATTTGCACTTTACAAAAATTAAAAACAATTCTGGCAGCAATTTTCAATTATAAATGATCAAAAAGAATATTTTCTCCTAGATGAATGTAAACTACACTGGGTTTTCAGAGACAAGTTCAATTAAACAAATAATTAAGAAACCTAACCTCCAAGCACCTGTACTCACGTTAAAATTCTAACATTCGCAGCGAATTTTAGGAATAATTCCACCCGTACGTTGCACTTTAATTGTAAGTAAGAATTTAGTCGACGAATGTAAGGTTATTGCTTTATTTTTTTTAATTTGACAAGATCTGAAGGTATCAAAGGACTTGTTGTTTTCACGCATTCTGTTTTACCGACTTTAATATACATGTATATTAATTTTACAACATGATGGTATATTAAAATTAATGTACGGTATGTGCAAATGACTTTACTCACATGTATATTAAATTTCGATCAGATTTTTTTAACAGTGTACAAGAGCTTGCATGAGAAAATGCATGGACGTGAAGGAAGCTAGAGAGGTATGCCAGGACAGAAAAGAGTGGCAACAAATAGTTTATAAAAAGAGTGTCAGTGGAGTGAATGACGCCTGGAACAAAAGACCTTGGATACTCATGGGCCCGAGTGGGGAGCTTTACAGGTTCACTTTATGAGGCTCTTCACTTAGGGTGATCGCTAGAGAGATTGATCAGCAACCGGGGTCGGAGCAGTGTTGCGGAAGGGCATAATAGTATAACATATTAGTTACTTTTTAACATTATTATCAAATTTCATATTTTAAACATGTTTGAGCAATTGCAAACAGTTTGAACAAAATAGGAGACTTGGATTTTCGATAATACATATTTTTCACTTTCTTTGTTACAGTAATAAAACGAAATCCCTCTTCAAGTGTCAGCCACCAAAAATTATTCGCAGCTCAATTCAAAACCTCAGTGTATCTAAAAAGAGACCCCCACTGTTAAGCTTCTAATCCTCCTAATCCGTCCCTTGAAGAGTCTTTGCGGATCTAACCTATGAGTGCAGTTCCACCGAGCGAGCTTAGGCGGCGTGGCGTCGCTTATACGTGAGTAGCGCGGCCTATCCAGTGGCTTACATGTGGAGGGGATGCAGAGATTGAAAAAAGAACGGTGATGCTACCTCGCTCACTCCTATGTATCCCCTCCACCCCCAAGCCGCTGGATAGGCCGCGCCATTCACGTATAAGCGACGCCACGCCGCCTAAGCTCGTTCGGTGGAACTGCACTCTATGGCTCACGATCTGCCTGACGGATATTTTCGGAACCAATCGCCGCCGGCTTCACCTTAAAAAAAAGTTTCACTCCAACTCAGCGCCAAAATAGACCGTCTTGATAGCGCCAGATTAGCGGTCAGGACGGTCTATCCTGGCCCTGAATAGTTCCCCGATAATTTTCTACACTGGAATTGCTTCGGCCTGATCTTCTGGAGTTCGACTTCAAGAAGGTGATGTCTGGTTGTGTCTCAAAAACGAGACGCGACCAGGAGCGGCGTAGGGGACGGTGGGGACAGTCCGTCCCGGGTGCCAACCGCCAAGGGATGACAATTCCAGGGGCGTAGCGAGCCTCTTGAGTTTTGGGGGGTAAGCATTGCCATGAATGCCAACTCGATAAGTGTACTTTGTCCCTGGCTTCTAAAAAAAAAATCAAAAGCAGGACTAGGCACTCGGCACGACCGTTTGGGGGATGTCACACCGCAATCGCCCTGGGTGCCAACCCATGCTATGCCGCCACTGGACGAGACATCAGATAATGTCTCACTTGTATGGTCTTAGCAAGACGCAAAGGATTAAAATTGATACAGGAAATTTTTTTTATTTTTAAATGAGTTATTTTTAATTGACCACTTTAGAATCCGTGCGTCTCAACGACGATAGACGTAAAAAATGTGCTTAAAAAAATTGTAATTTTACACGGATAAAACGTTTGGGGGATTTTTTACAATATTATGTAAATTTGACGGGACGAGTGACAAAAAGTAAATTCTTACGCACATTTTATGGAATATTTATTCATAAATAATGTAGTATCATTATTACTAATAAGTATGGTAACCTAATCTAGGTGCGAGGAGAAAAGGTATACAATTTTTATCGTGTAAATGTTTATATCAATGGCCATACAACTAAGACAAATAGTGACAAGAGATCGTCATATTTTTATCATATTTGATCAAAATGGCTGGCGGTTCGAGCTGGTCGAATTTAGAGCCAAGGATTACAAATTTAAAATGAAAATTTTTTCAGTTTCAAAATGACCGTTGTGAAAGACAGAAATTCAGAATATACAGGTTTGAACGATTTCAACGAATATCAATATATTATTATTTTCTTTAACTATAATAGTATTTTTACTTTTCTGTTCTTCTCCCTGTAATAAATATATTGTATCCCATATAACGCAAACGGAATGAAATATATAGCATATGATTCAAAATAATAAAATATATATAATGAATACATTCATAAATAAATAAAAATATATTATTATTATACCATTAGGTCTAATCCCTTTCGGGGTAAGCATGACTCACTCGGTTCTAGCCGGGAATCAAGGACTTTATATGAGAAAAGTCAGAAAGGGAAGTGTACGTGGCGGTATAAGGGGGGGGGGGTATAGATTTTTAGGATAAACTAAAATTCCCGCGTTGTTTATTTAAACAACACGTTCGTTCCGCAACACTGCTCTGACCTAGATAGCGGATCAATCTCTCTAGCAAGCACCCCAGGCGAAGAGCTTCACAAAGTCATTATGTATAAAGCTCTCCATTCGGAGTCATAAGTATCCAAGGTCCATCGTTTCAGGCGTCTCTCACTCCACCTACACTCTTCATCATGCGTTTCTTATAAAATATTTGCCGCAACACTTTTCTGTCCTGGCATACCTCTTTAGCTTCCTTTACGCCCATACATTTCCTCATGCGATCTCTCGTGTTTTTGTAGCTTTTTTTATCTCCTTTCAATTTAGGGTTTTATTCACACACACCGACCATTCTTTCCTTGGTCTGCCTCTGCATATGCTACCATTTACTTTACCTACAGATATACTTATTTCGTCAGTCGTTCTCATTTCATTCTGTCAAAATGCCCAAACCATCTCAACAAATTTCTTTCAATTTTGTCAACAGCGTCTTCTGTACACCACATTCTTTGAGAATCCTCTCATTACTGACTTTGTCCATTATAGTTTTACCGTACATATTGCGCAGGTATTGCATATGCTAACCGTGTTAACTTTACTCTTATCCGTTTCTTGGTAGGTCCAGGTCTCGCTACAGTATATCACAGTGAGTGCAAGTATATAATTATATATCGCAGTTTTATCTTTATTTGTTATATTTTTACATCTGGTAATTCACAGAAAAAACTAGGGTTTTCATTAGAACCCATTTTTGGTTCCAAAGGAGCTGCAACAAAAATGAACCCCACTTGCTGAAAAGGAACCCAAAACGATAAATGAGCTCTAAATGATACCTTAGTTGGTGTTCTAAAGGATCCCAATTGTAATTGAGCCTATTTATAAGGAACCTTTTTTTCGCTTTGCCCACTTCGACATTTTGTTTAATTAATATCATAATTTTTACCTTAAAGCATATGTGTAATCGAACTCTGATGGACATAACTTAATGAAGATAATTAAAATACAAAATATTACCGCAATTTAAGTAGCTATAATGACTTGATAAATATAATTTGCAGTTATGTCGCAAAGTTGTCAACATAAAGGCATATTCATATGCAAGAAACTTTTCGTCTCAAGTCATCGGTTGATAACTGTAAATCAATCCCTAACTTACCAGCCCTACTTTGCAAGCGGTTGGTTTGTGAATGCGCCTCCATGTTGTTCTTCAAAAGTGCGCTCTAAAGGAACCCTTTTGGCTCTCTACAGGTATCTATTGGAGCTCAAGTTCTAAACTCTAAAGGATATCAACTTTTATTTGAGCCGCAACTTTAGTGAGCTCCCAGTTTTTTCTGTGTGGTTCCTACCCTGCTGATAACCTTCCTACCTTCGTTTATATGCCTGGCTATCTCTCCATCGATCTTTCTGTCATTAGTAAATAAACTACCAAGGTACACGTACATATCAACCTGTTCTGTCCTCTCATCATGTAGGGTAATGTTGCATACTGTTTTCTTACCCTTTCGTTCAAACACCATAATTTTTGTATTATTCACGTTTATCTTAAGGCCCATATTCTTCATGCTAGTATTCAGTCTGCTCAACATTATTTGCAAGTCTTCGATAGATTCTGCCATAACAACCTTATCATCTCCAAACGCTAACCCACGCACCTTCACTGTCTTGAGACGGGCACCTTCTTCGTTAAGGAGGGCCGTTCGTAGACACTTATCATTTAATATAATAAACATCTAGGAGGATATAACGCATCCTTGTCTAACGCCCTGCCTAATATCAAACCAGTCACTAAGTTTCCCATTTACTTTCACACTAGCTTTGCTATGTGCATATATTGTTTGTATTGTTGTTAGGAATCATTAATTCATTCCATACTCATTCAGGACCTTCCCGTAGGTTACTTCCATCCACCTTATCAGAGGCTTTTTCCAGATCAGCAAATGCACAGAAAACTTTTTTGTTTACCCTTAAACTTTTTTCTGTGGTTTGTCTCAATCTAAATATCTGATCCGCACATGATCTTCTTGGTATAAACCCACATTGGACTTCCCAGATCTTTTCTCCTGTTATTTGCATTACCCTATTAGTAAGTATTTTTGAATATATTTTGCTTACGATACTTTGCAAGCTGATACCTCTTTAATTATTGCAGTTGCTTTTATCTCCTTTCCTTTGTATATTGGAACGATGATCGCTTTTTTCCATCCATCTGGAACTTCCCCCTTCTCGATACATAAATTTAACAACTCGCACAGCCTGTGAGGTACGATTTCGCAACCGTGTTTAAGCAATTTGGCGTGAATACCATCTACACCAGCCTTACCATTTGGAAATATATTTGTCTCATTTAAACTTCTTTCGTGCAATTACACTGTTAAAAATAATATTAAATTTAATGTAACAATGTACATTAAAATTAATACATCAAGCATATTAAATCGCTATTAAGAGCGTGTATATTAAATTCCATATACATTCATGTTAATCACTTACAAGAAAAATCAGATAATTCCATTTTACACAAATTCAAAATAAGTTCAGCAGGAATTTTCAATTCTAAATAATAAAACATGATACCTTCTTCAAGTTAATCACACCGAAAAAAGCGATATGCTAATTTTAATAATTTTTCACTAAGTTTAAGAATATTTGCTACTTAAATAGGCGCCAAGAATATATTATTAATGTACGATGGAGGCCCTCTTACCTTAAGAATATATATGCTTGTCTAATTGTAAGAATTCCCCACTAAGTTTAAGAATAGTTACATCCGAAATCTGTCGCAGTCATTGTATAATAAGTGACGAGCTCGAAGAAATGCAACCAATTCTGAGGATAAATCGCATGTGCACATCTCTAACTCTATCTCTTTCTCTTCGCAGAGAACGTTAAAGTGTGAAAAGTTTGATGTCACACGTCAACGAATAAATAATGTAGAGAGGTTATGTCTCGGTGTGGCACGCCAGTATTCAACCTCAATGTGACATCAGACCTTTCTCCGTCTAAAATTTTTTGTAAAGAGAAGGAGATGGATGTGCGCACGCGATTTATCCTTAGAATTGGATGCGTTTCTTCGAGCTAGTCACTTATTACGAATTCGAAAAACTGATCGAAAAGCACGTCCCACAAAACATTGAAAGGAATGATTGAACAGAGCAAGGCGCATTTTCCTCTTAAATTAAGAATTTCGCTTACTTCATGAAGAATATTAATAAGAATATACTTGTAAGAATATGAAATGTGTGGAATGATTCGCCTGCATAGGGCCAAAGGGGTATTGATGCCAGTAGGCGCGCTGCCTTGCAGGGGGACGTTAGGGTACGAGGATGAAACTGTAATGTGTCTGACGACAAGTTGACATGGTCCTTGTCAGAGTCGGAAAGCTCCCATACTTATACCTAGGGAGGTATGGGGGTTATCACTCCTGGGACAGTGGACTCACCTACGATCGGAATAGGATCCTAACGTGCGGATTATCTGGAAACTACCATGGCTAACTTGCAAAAACAAAAAACTACAGTTAAAGATCTAAGGGTGGGAACTCTAAACGCTCACTTGTGCCTTCGTGCTACAAGATCCTGTCTAATGTTATCCTAAGTAGACTAACTCCTTTTGCCGAGGAAACCATTGGGGATTACCAGTGTGGATTCCGCCGAAACCGATCTACAAGCGATCAAATGTTTACAATTAGACAACTGTTAGAAAAGAAATGGGAATTTAATGAAGCAGTACATCAGCTATTTATCGATTTTAAAAAAGCTTACGACTCTATTATACGCGCGCGAATGTACTGGATCCTAGAGTTCTTGGGTGTGCCAAGAAAATTGGTTAGACTTATCGAAATTTGCTTAAGCGGCAGTAAGGGTAGAATACGCGTAAACGGTAGTTTATCTGAAGAGTTTTCGATCCGCGATGGCCTGAAACAGGGCGATGCACTTTCGTGCGTCCTTTTTAACTTAGTTTTAGAATACGTGGTTAGGCAAGTGCAGGCGAATCCGACCGGTGCTACCCTCAATGGGATAATACAAATTCTTGGATATGCGGATGATCTCGACGTACTAGGGGATGATAAAGAAACGGTAGCTAAAAATGCAGAAATCTTGATCGCAAAAGCCAAAGAGATTGGCTTGGAAGTTAGCGAATCGAAGACAAAATATATGACCGTCGTCAGGTCCGGACAAAGTAATCAAGACGGGGATCTAATGGCCGGAAATATGAAATTCGAAAGGGTTAACGAGTTTAAATACCTCGGGTCTATTATAACTAGCGAAAATAAGATTAAAACGGAAATCAATGCGCGGCTACACGCTGGCAATGGGTGCTATTATGCAGCAAACACGCTACTAAAATCGCGATCGCTATCTAGAAACATCAAAGTAAGAATTTACAAAACGATAATAATGCCGGTCGTCATGTACGGGTGTGAAACGTGGGCGCTGACGAAATGAGAAGAGAATAGGTTTAGAGTTTTCGAGAATAAAGTACTTAGAAAAATCTATGGTCCAAAAAGGGACGAAGAGACCGGCGAGTGGAGAAAACTGCATAATGATGAGCTGCACGCTCTCTACGGGTCAGCAAATATTAATAGAGTAATGAAAGCGCGTAAATTAAGATGGGCGGGGCATGTAGCAAGAATGGGCAATGAAAGAACAGTGGCGCAAGTTTTAAGAGGGAGACCGACTGGTAAGAGACCCCTAGGCAGACCGAGAAACAGATGGGAGAAAAATGTAAGGGATGATCTAAAAGAACTGGGACATGATTGCTTAAACTGGATGGAGAATGCACAAGACAGAGATGTGTGGCGGTCTCGGGTAGATGAGGCAATGAACTTTCGAGTTCGAACTGCTAATCTATAATAATAATAAAAAATATGATTGGATTTCAAGTCGAAAATTGCAATTAGGCAAATAAATAACAGACCTAACATACAATCAACTGCACTAGCATTACATTTTTACCATTTAGAGTGGATTTTGGAAAAAGTTCCACCCGTACGTCGCACTTTCATTATAAATAACAAATCAGTCGACGAACTTTAGATTAATAAATTAATTGCTAATATTTGACAAGATGTGAAGAAATGAAAGCACTTTGAGTTTTCACGCACACTGCTATACCGACCTGTATATTACATTTAATACACATGTAAATTAAATACACTACACCAATGTATGTTATATTTCAGTAGCGGTAGTGCATATTTTCTTTACACACATATATATTAAACTTCATAAACATTTTTCGAACAGTGTATATGTTACACAAATTGACTTTCTTGAGTATACCTATGTTTTTTAAAAAACTGTTAAAACTGTTTAAACATACTTCTTTTTAAGCCTCCTTGTGCAACTTTGTTACACAATTTGACTTTTTTAAGATTATTTTTTTTTATATGTGCTTTCAAACATTCTTCAAATGCTTGAATATATTCCTAATTTTAGAGACATTAAGTCTTTCGACCTGGTTTTCTGCTGTATCGTCTTATATGTCGCAGTTGTGCTGCTCCATAGCTTCACCTTCTAATAATTTCTTGTAATGGTCCTTAAAACCGCCTTCTTCGTCCGCATCATACATTATTTCACACTTGTTATTTCTAATGCCGCCTAACTCTGTACTACTACTTCCTTTGTTGTTGTCCTATAAAATAATTCATTATTTTCTTTAACTAGCATTATTATTATTAATGGATTATTATTATTTCCTTCAACTGGCAGTATTTTTACTTTTCTGTTCTTGTGCCTGCAATAATTTTATAGTCTTATTCGCACGTCATCGGCAAGATCTGTGATATTCAACTTTCTTAGATACGCTTGTTTCTTTTCGTTAACGGCTAAGCGGATTTCATTATTCCACCAAGCATCCCAGTCATTCTTCCTTCAACCGCAGTGCCACATACTTCAGTTATTCTATCAACATTGCTTTCCTGAAACATTGTATATGCGCCCTTTATATCTTGATTGTGTATTACCTTCGCCAAAGTTATTCTATCTGGGCGTTTGTTCATCATATCTGTAAGTTCTATTCGCTTTTCTGAATTCTGTAAAATTTCTATCTTGTTTCGCATCTGTCTCGTCTTTTTAGTTATCTTTCTTCTCCATTCTTATCCTAAGTTAATTTTTGAAACTACGAGGTAATGAGCCCTTTTCTAAACATAAGCTAACCAATCTGTCTCCGTTACCGTTTGTTTTTGGATCTCCAAAATTACCTAGCACTCTTTCTGTACTCTCGCGTTGAACTTCAACTCATCAATTCATATCTCAGTAGAATGATTCTTTCCCGATGGTCACGAGTGTCTATACTCTATAGTATCGTTTAAAGTGTCCCACAAGACATATTTTACCTCACTCCTTTTATACCATCAACTGGGGCATAACACGCTATGATAAATAGTCTTCTGATTTCTACTTGTATTCTAACCCACAACAATCTAGGAGATACTAATTTATGCCCTTTGACATGCTGTTTTGCTCTCTCATTCATAATCTGTGTGATTCGTAATGTGATTTGCTATCTACTCCCGACCATTGTTTAGGTCCGTGCTTTAACTCCCCATTTTCTATTGCTCTAATGTCGCATCCCTTTCTCTTTGTTTCAAATACACATAAAATATCTAGCTTCCTGACTTGCATTGCTTTTTGTAATTGTCTTTCCTTAAAATCATTCGCCCCTCTATCATTCCAAAAACACGCAGTCTCCATTCATCGCCTGAAACTTTATCCTTAACTTTACGTTTACTGGCATGCATCCATGGATGCATGCCTTACTACAATCAAAGTTTTCAGTCCATTCCGAGGCCTAGAATTGATTACATGTTTCCTATACACTTTCTCTTTAATAAATTTTCCTTAACCTAATTAGCCTTCAACTGCTCATTACATTTTAATATCTTAACCACTATTTACATTATTTTTACACCCTTACAGTCTATATCGCCCTCCTCTACACCTCCTACACTCTACTCAATATCAGAAACTGAACACTTGCCCTTCTCTCGCCCTTTACATGATTTTTCTTTCGCTTATCCATCCGCCATTAACCTTCTATGTTCCTTTATTCATCTCCGAGAAAGGGTACCGATTACACAAATCCATGCCCTTCCTCTTTTGCCTCTGTGCACCTCTCTGTTCCAAATTTTCCGCTCGCAATTTACCTAAGTTTTGTACACAATTTTTGTCTCGTTTACGCATGTTTCTTGCGCCACGCACGCTACTCAACCTTCTTGAGAAGGAGAACCGATCTCCTGGATCTGTGCTCCTTCTCTTACAACTCTTCTTGCCTAACGATTATTATGTACAGTACTTTCCCTATTGCCACTCCTCCTCTAGCCTCCTCTGTTTTTTTCCTTCTTTTTCTCCAGATACCTCCACCATCCCACCACCTCTTTTCCTCCATTCTCATGCATCAGCCTTCCGATTGACATTCCCTTCCCCTCCACTTCCACACAACCACCCATCCAATGTTCCAATCTAGCTTCTCCTCTGCTGCTGAACTTGCATGATCTCTTCTTCTCATCCAACCAGTATCTGTTCCACTCCTCCATATTCCCACATCTAGCTCTCGCTATTACCTTTTGGTTTCCCTTTTCACCTTTTTCTCTTAAATTTTTTGCCCTCCCTTCCACTCTCAACCACTTATATTTAACATTATATTTTGACTGCATTATCCTATTATATCTCTCTTGTAACTCTGCTTCCTTGTCCCTCTCTTTCAGAACTAACTGCACTTTTTGTCCCCTCGCATGCCTTCTCTTGACTTCCGCCCCTGTCAGCCCATTCCTTCTAAAGTGTCTCTCATTTTCCACCCCCCTTGTCCATCCCCCTTGTCATTATCCTTCTCCATCACACATTCTTTCACTAGCACTCGCTTCTCACTTTCCCTCGCTTTCTCTTCAAACTTACATGCTTTTTCTCCTGCGCTCACCCTCATTTCAAATCTATCCACTTCTTCCCTGACTAAATATCTTGGCGTGCATTTTCCCAACCCCAAGGACCATCTCAAATATCTCTCGTGCACTCTCTCCACACCTTCATGCTCCCTCCATCCCCAGATCTCTACGCATAATACATTACGCTTGCCACCAGAGAATCGAACATCCTCACTCTTCTTCTAAAATCGTCCTTCAACACTTTTTCACAAATGCCCCATACTTGCTTCATAACCCCTGACGCTTTTTTTATCCTATCTATTACGTGCGCGCCCTTACTTCCATTTTTCTTAAAAAGAAAACCCAGGTACACGAATTCCTTTACTTCCTCTACTTTTTCTCCCTTCCATTTCCATGCACATTCCTTAACCTTCCCACCTCCTTTCCTGAATCTTAAAATCTTGAACTTCCCCACACTTACAATTAGCTTCTTACCCTCCAAGTACCTTTCTAACCTTCCCACCATTCCCTTCAGCGCTTCTTCCTTTTTCGCTAATGGCACAATATCGTCAGCATATGCTAGCGTTCTAAACCTCTTTCCTCCTACTACCGCTCCTCCTTCCACACTCTTTTGTAATTCCTCTTCTATATCCGAAATTAATACTGCGAATAGCATCGGGCTTAGTGGACAGCCTTGCCGCAGTCCCCTATCTGTCCAGAATACCTCCGTCTATTTTATGCTCACTCTCACCCTGTCTTTCGTTTGAGCATAAATCTCTTTTATCCTGTCAATCAGACCTTTATCTACGCCCCTTTTTTCTAAAACCTTCCACAGCGTTTTCCTGTTTACTGACGGAAAAGCTCCCTTCAGATCTATGATAAAGCGCAGATTTTTCCTTTCTCCTTTGATAACTCTTTCTCTACTACATGTTGCAATACATAAATGTTATCCGTTGTGCTTCTCCCTCTACGAAAACCTGCCTGCGTGTCCGCCAGAATCCCTTTACTCTCCACATCTTTGTTCATCCTCTCTGCCAACACCATTGCGTAAAGCTTATATGCCGTATTGAGGAGCGTAATCCCCCTGTAGTTCTCTACCTTCACCTTATCTCCCTTCGTGCGTAACGGCGCAATCAAACCTTTCCTCCATTCTTGCGGGAAGCCCTCCCCTTTCCACACCTTCTTAATAATCCCTTTCAACCTAGGCTTTACCGCTTCCCCTCCAAATATCCACGCTTCATTCACTATTCCATCTTTCCCTGCGGCTTTCCCTTTCTTTAACTTTTTAATTTGGCACTCTATTTCTTCATCACGCAACTCCTCGCCCCCTTCCTCCTCTTTCTCCCTTACTCACCGATGGAAAAGAACCACGAGGAAAAGAAGGGGCGGAAAAATAATATTGTAGTCAGGGGGGTGAAAGTAAGAAAAGGGGAAGAAAAGAGAGACTTAGAGAAATTCTTTAAGAAAAGGCTAGGGGTGGAGAATAAGCTGAAGCGGGTAATTTCAGTAGGATCAGCAGGAAAGGATGTGGTAGTAGCGGAGATGGACACATGGGAAGATAAGCAAACAATAATGAAAAAAAAGTTAGGATTAATCCGTTGAGGTCACACCTCTAAATAATAACATTTCGGTCACATGGAGTCCAATGACTGATATTTCGCCGTAAATTTTTTTCTGGGCATATCTTAAGGTCTCTTCTTTATGATACACTAATTTTCTGTTGTTAAATTAGAATTTAGCATGAGGAAAAGATTTGAATAAAAAGATACGTATCCGTAAAGGTACGTAGTTCTAAAATCGGTCTGGGGTCCTTTGGTCCCCCGATGACCACAACGGGTTAAAGGGTTCGAGAGTATTTATGGATCATGATTTAACTAGGAAAGAGGGGGAGATTCAGAGGGAGTTGAGAAAGGTAGAGAGGAAAGAAATACAGGAAGGAAAGGAGTTAAAAGTGGGGTATAAGAAGATTAGGATTGAGGGAAAATGGTTAGTTTGGGATGACTGGAAAGAAGGCTTGGTAGGGGAAGGGAGTTTTCGAAAAAGGGAGGTCCTAAGCTCAGGAAAGAGAAGACTAGAGAAAACACTGTGAGAGTTTTGTTCTGGAACGTGGTCGGAATCAAAAAGAAAGATAAGGAGTTTTGGAGTCATATCGAAACATTTGATGTGGTGGGTTTAGTAGAGACATGGGTAGAAGAAAATGAGTGGGAAAAAATCGAACGGAAACTCCCGAGTAACTTCAGGTGGATACTAGAGAGGACAAAAAGGGAAAGTAACAAAGGAAAAGCGAGGGGGGGGGGGATAATTACAGAGGTGATGAACACAATTGAGGAAGAAAGAACTCAGAGGGAGGAAGTGGAGGGGATACAGGAGAGGAGAATCAGAATAGGAAAAGAAAGGTATAGAATAATCACGGTATACAATGGTTAAGGTGTACGGGAAATCATCAAAGGTGTAGAAGACAGAATTTTAGAGGGAGAGGAGGAAATCCTGGTATTAGGAGGTGACTGGAATGCCAGGACAGGTGCAAATGGGGAGGTTTGTAAAGGAGAGGAGAGCAGTATCAGAAACTCGAAAGATGCAGTATGGAACAAAGTAGGGGATGATCTAATAGGATGGATAGAAGAAAGAGGCTGGGATTTATTGAATGGACATACGACGGGGGATGAAATGGGAGAATATACGTCTGTGAGAAGAAAAGCGGCTTCGGTAATAGATTATATTATTACAAATAATAAAGGCTGAGAAACAGTGAAAAAGATGGAAGTAGGGGAGAGGTTGGAATCGGACCATCAACCCGTTTATATAGACCTGGAACGACAGATAAATAGAGGTAAGGTGGAGACGAGTGAGAAGAGATTTAAAAAGGTTATATGGACAGAAGAGTTTCGAAGAATGTAAAAGAGCGAATAGAGATTGGGAGGTAGCATGGTGGGATAGAGAAGGTAAAAAGGGAAGAGGGAGGTTAAAAGATTATACAAGAAGTGGAAAAGAGGGTAAGAAATGGTTCATGGATTTATGCAAGAGGAAAGAGGAAAAAAACAAAGAGAGTTAGAAGACGAAATAAGGCACATAAAATCAGAGGCGGATGTATGGAGATTTATAAATAAGTTCAGGAAAAGGAGAGAAGGAATAAGCAATCGCTTATAATTACTGAAGACAATTGAAAATGTCTTGTAAGCTTTTAAAGTTCTCACAAAATTTTTCATATCCTCTGAAATCCACCAAAACATTACAAAATCCCGTTAAATTATATGAAACCGGATATTTCCTGAAAACCTGGAAAATTCATTGAAATATTCTGAGAACCACTCTCGACGCCCAAATACCCTCAAATATTTCAAACCCCTTAAAATACTATGAAATCTTCCGAAATTTTTGAAAGCTCTTGAAAATTCTTTTTAATTCTTCAAAATGCCTAAGAGTCTCTAAACGTCTTCGTAATCCCATCAAGATATTGAAATCAATTGAAAATTCCTCGGAATCTTTCAAAGTATCATAAAATCAGTAAAATATATGGAAATGCCCTGCAATATTTGAAAACCTCCGAAATCACACGAAATTTCTCAATTCTTGCGAATAAGTTCTTTGTCCAACACCTACGCCAAAAAGACGACTTTTTTCGTCTGAAAAAAGTTGACAAAATGAGCGATTTCTCAATCGTTGACGTGAGCGGAGAAAAATAGCATGTTTTTTCCACTAGTGAGAAAAAGTTACCCAAGAAGTGGGAAAAAGTACGTGGAACAGTGGGAGAAAGTGATGCTCTGTCGTGAATGTGTGATTGAATAAGCCTTCACGTGGCACCATCTACAACTCAGATGGGCGCTTTGCAGGAGAGTTAATGTATATCCATGACTCGTCCTCGTGTTGATATTTTCAGACGAAAAAAGTCGTCTTTTTCGCGTAGGTGTTGGAAAAAATAGTATGTGCCACTCGTGGAGAATGGTCGATTGTGAACGGATATTCATTTGACGCGCGAGCGAAGCGAGCGTGGCAAAAATGGGAGAGACCATTTTCCATTTTCCCCACTCGTAACACAATATACTATTTATAAACCATTGAAATATTTAAAAACCCCATGAAATTACATGAGATCTGATATTTTCTGAAATCCCGGAAAATTAATCAAAATACTTTGAGAGCTATTAAAATCACTTAAAATTCTCAAAAATCTTATAAAAATTTTGTAATAAAAATACTCATCTTTGCATAAGCTGTCTTAATTGTTATTAGGACCGGGGGTGAATTCGATTATCATTCTCACATTGTAAGCAACACTTTTCATTGTTTAAACTAGTGGTTAATCCTTTCCCTTGGAAATAAATAGAATTTTTCGTATATAGATTATTATTTATTATTTTCGTTTGGTACAATAAACAAAAACATTACAAAATCTCGTGAAATTACGTAAGAGCGTTTCCTGAAACCTGGAAAATTCATTGAAATATTTCAAGACCCATCCTCGACGCCTAAATACCCAAAAATATTTCAAATCCCATAAAATCCTTTGAAATCTCCCGAAATTTTTGAAAGGTCTTGAAAATACCTTTTAATTCTTATATAATGATAATAATTTGGAAGAATATTGTGGGGCAGTGGCGCAGCAAGGTCTGCGATGCTCGAGGAGTGTGTTACGATTTATTCTTATTTTTCGCATTTCTTTTTGCACAATTTGTTTTTAATAAGGAAGATATTACTTTCTAATGATATTGTGACTTTCCCAAATTGTTTAAACAATTTATTATTGTCAGTGGCGTAGCTATCCCTGAGGGGGGCCCTGTATCAAAATTTCTTGGGGGGCCCTTTTTAGGAAAATACACAAGGATCATTGATACAGCTGATACGGCGGTAGCTACGCCCATGATTATTGTTTATACCCATCTTCTTTTAGAGACTCTGTTCAGTGTATACTTGTACACTGATATTCTATTCATACAACAGCTTGTTCCTCTATTGGCCTCTAATATCTATGCTCTGTCCAGTGGCGGCGTAGCATGGGTTGGCACCCGGGGCGGTTGCGTTGTGACACTTTGGTTTTGTCACCCCTTATTGCCCCTTATTGCCCCTTATTGGCACCCCTTGGTGCCTGGCACCCGGGGCGGACCGCCCCCCCCTTAAGCCGCCACTGGCTCTGCCCGCTCTTCAATTTGCCCTAAATGCTAAAAGGGACAGAAGGATATAATAGATTAATAGGTAACGATATAAACAGGGCTCTGTTCTTTACGTTACCTGCGGAAAAGGACGAGGATTTAAATACAAATATCCTCTCCAGGATGAATGTTGGATCCCTATAAGGCTCTCCAGTGTAATTTTCAGATCCCTATAGACGGGCTCTCCAGTGTGTATACCCGTGAATTATGACGAATGCGCCAGTAGAATATAGAGTTCCGAAAGTACGACTGACTCCAACAGAAATAACTTTTTAGACATGCAATTTCATACATAAGCTTTTCTTAGATATTTAAATATCAATTTTCAGACTTTTCGATCCTTCTTAAACTGATTCATACTCAAGACAAAGAAATCTCAATCGAACGTTGGAAAGCCCGGTTGAAAGAATTAGCGTCTCTGAGGTTAGGAATATCATTAAGGACTTAAAGAATGGTAAGGCTCCTGGTATAGATGGCATTCAGGCTGAAATGCTTAAATACAGAGGCGATTATATACCTCACAAGCAGTGCGAGTTGATAAACTTATGTATCGAGATGGGGGAAGTTCCAGATGAGAGGAAAAATCCGATCATCATCGCAATGTACAAAAGAAAGGGAGATAAAAGCAACTGCAATAATTACATCAGATATTTAGTCTGAGACAATTCATAGAAAAAAGTTTGAGGATAAACAAAAATGTTTTCTGTGCATTTGTTGATCTAGAAAAAGCGTTTGATAAGGTGAATAGAAGTAAGCTTTAGGAAGTCCTGGTAGAGTATGGAGTCAATGGATGGCTCCTGAAAGCAATAAAGTCAATATATGCCGGTAGCAAAGCGAGTGTGAGAGTAAATGGGCAACTGAGTGACTGGTTCGATATGAGGCAAGGTGTTAAACAAGAATGCGCTTGTGCTCTTGGCTCCGACGAAGCATTTGCAGATGATAAGGTTGCTATGGCAGAATCAATCGAAGACTTGCAAAGAATGTTGAGCAGGCCGAATTCTAACATGAAGAACATGGGCCTTAAAATTAACGTGAAAAAAACAAAAATTTTGGCGTTTGAAGGAAAGGTTAAAAAAAAGTATGCATCATTGTCCAAAACGATGAAAGGATAGAACCAGTTAATAAGTACGTATATCTTGGTAGTTTATTTACTAATGACGCGATATAAACGAGGGTAAGAAGGTTATCGGTAGAGCCGGCTCCATTATCAGAAGTAAAACTATAGCAGTTAAAGCTAAAAGGACGATATCTTATTATATATTTATAGTCACCGTGCTGTACGGTAGCGAAACCTGGACGTACCAAGAAAAGGATGAGAGTAAAATTAACGCGATTGGCTTAAAATTCCTACGCAATATGTGCGGTATAACGCTAATGGACAAAGTCAGAAATGAGAGAAGCCTCAAAGAATGCACTGGTTGACCTATGTGAAACAATTTCGTTGAGATGGGGTGGGCCCGGGGTGCTTGCAATGTTGCGGAACGAACGTGTTATTTAAATAAACAACATGGAAATTCTAGATTAATCTGACAATCTTTACCCACCCCCCCTATACCGTCTTGTACAATTGATCACCTTCTACCTTGATATTGATACCTTGTACCTTCATCACTTTTCTCATATGAATTCCCTGATCCCCGGCTAGAACTGAGTGATTCACGCTTACCCCGAATATGGCCTAATAGTATAGTAATAATAATAATCATAATAATAATCCAACCGATTCCATCGCGAACCGGATGCAAAAGGCTGTTCTTCTGGGATCACTTCATCTGGTCCGTCAACACTGTTCCTCATAACATTCTACAAAGATTGGTAGCTCTAATAAAGTATCCAGAGGAGAAACCTTCATCTCCACCTGTTCCGTCTGCCGCGTAAGATCATCCGCGACTAGAGACCTGACTCCAAGGAACAGTGTTGCCCGATGTTATCTCGCTTTAATTTCCCGCTCTTGCTTACCTTCTAGGACAGAAGGAGCATAAGCGGATGATGCACACGTTCTAGTTGCTTCGGGATTGGTTGCTTTAAGGAACCATGATCGTAGCTTCCGGAGCCTACAACTTCTCACATAAAATAATCGGACCCCATTGCCCGAGAGTTCCGGCTCTTGCAGTCAGCCACGTTGCATTGGGCTAACTCCCCAATGGAATGAATTATGCGGTGACGTTACCAGTATCGCGCAGTGCCACCCACAATAGGCCTCTCTCGGATGGAGGCCATGGTTCAGTTGGGAGTGGCAATAGGAGCGAACCGAGGCGACAAACAGGGAATGGCCCCGGACAAACGCGAGAGCATCGATTCAAATGGTCGGACCAACTCAGGAGGGACATCCTTACCTGTTGGCAAAGAAGCTCACCGGCGCGAAGAGGATTCATTCAGAGGTTACATGACCGTTGGGTCAATATGCACCCGGAATATGCTCATGAAACGCCTCAGTATTTAAGAGATCAGGTATCCTTTTTGCGAAAAAACGGATATGAAGCTCTTTATCAACAAGAAGAAGAGCAACATCCTTCAGCGAACATTCCAACCGTTCCAGCAAGACCGCCTTTGCTAATAGCCGATTATGCCAACATGAGAAGTAGGAGATCTATCTACCAAAAAATCTTTCTCAGGATGGACAAATTAGCTCAAGCTAATACTGCTCTCCCCGATTTGCTCCCCGAAGATGTTAATCTCTGGAATCTGAACAGTGTAGTTTTCGAGAAGGCGGTCTCCCTGCTGAGCGAAAATAGAAGTAACGATACTTCAGTACGCCTGATTAAGACTCACGAGCGTATTGCACAGCTTCAGTTTAAAATTGAAACGACGAGACGGCATGCATCAAATATTCAGTGCGTGATTAGCTACATAACATCAAATAAAAAATGCACTCCAAAAGTTAGGACACTTGCTCGAAACTTAAGGAAGGCAAATCACACGCTGAACAAGTGTAAACTGTTGAACATCAAGCAGCACTGGACGCAAAAAATAAGATCTCTTTCAACAGTGAAACAGCGCCTTGAACGGCGAGTAAAGTGGATTCAGGAAAATTCCATCTTTTCTACTCATCCTTCCCGTCTGTTCAATAAAGCGTCACGTGCCGTTAATAGTCCGCCTAGACGAGAAGAGATTCAAGTCTTCTGGGCGCAAGTATATGGAGATACTTATCAGCTAAATGAAGAACGTTCAGATATATCACGTTTTCGTAACTTTTGCCAAAGGCAAAGGTTACAAGGTCCAGAGGAAGAGGGTCCACTAATTACTGCTGAAGAAGTGAAGAAAGTTATCGCTAGAACTAAGAACTTTTCAGCGCCAGGGCCAGATAAAATCAACAACTTTTAGTGGAAGAAGTGTACTTCTACTTACCAACATCTAGCTCATATATTTACTACTTTCTTAAACGGAGAACATCCCGTCCCGCAGTGGCTAGTGGAAGGACGCACGGTATTGATCCCCAAGACCGGAGATTTGTCAAGTCCTAAGAACTACAGGCCCATAGCTTGTTTAAACACTAGCTACAAGCTATTCACTATCCTTAAAGAGAGAATATTAACATCTGTCGAGCCGGTATGGAGTGCAATAGTTGAACAACGTGGATGCAAGAGAGGGCTGGCAGATTGCAGAGAGAACCTGTTAATAGACAGGTGTATTACCCAGGACTCGATCAGGTATCGACGCAATCTGTCCATGTCTTGGATTGACTTCCGTAAGGCATTCGATAACACGAACCATGAGCTACTTATTAAGATCCTTGACTGCCTGAAGGTGCATCCGAAAATAGTTAGATGCATAAAAGAATTTATGTTCTTGTGGCGGACAAGATTTGTCATAACATCTGATAAAAGACAAGTGACTACAAGCTATATCACATATAAGAGGGGGCTCCCAAGGAGACTCTCTAAGTCCGATACTTTGCTGCATCTCCCTCTTGCCTCTATCTATTGTGCTCGGAGGCAAAAGCTCTGGATACCTATGTGGCCCGCCGAACAGAAGAGAATATAAGGTCAAAGACCTTTTATACATGGACGACCTTAAACTCTTTGCTTCCTCGAAAGAGGACCTTAACATCCTTATGGAGGCGGTAAATAGGTACTCTAAAGCGATTGGTATGAGCTTCGGACTGGACAAGTGTGTCTGCGTCCACCTACACCAAGGAAAACTAGATTGTTCAACTTATATGCGGAAATACCATTCAACATCTTGGTATTGGAGAAACATATACATATCTTGGAATACCGCAAACGGAAACCCAATATGTGCGTGTGTTAAAAACGGCCCTTGGAAAAAGGTATCCAGGCGACCAATATGCTGGCCGTTCCTATACTGCTCTACACGTTTGGTGCAGTAAAATGGAACGCCGATGAGTTGAAGCAACTTGACGAAGCACACGCAAGATGATGACAATCCATCGAAGTCATCATCCTAGATCGTTCGTACCTCGAATATGCCTCCCTCGAGATAAAGGGGGTAGAGGCTTGCTAAGCTTAGAGTGTCTTCATCGAAGAACGGTTCTGGCTAAATAGCACAGATTCTCTTATGCGACTCGTACATCAACACGAAGTCGTCAATGCTGCGGCATTTCTATACCGTGCCGCAGATAGGGCCGCAAAGGAGCCTTAGTTTACCGCGAGCGCATAATGAATGTACCTGTAGGCGATACCAACTGCCGAGCGTGCAAGCAAGAGCCAGAAATACTTGGACATGTTCTCAGTGGATGCTCAAAATATGCAAGCTATGGGTACATAGAGAGACTCAATGCGGCTCTAAAAGTGTTATATTACCATCTTAGGCACTTCTATGGTGTTGATCTATTGCCCGTCTTGTCATACGCCCAGGGAGAACTCGAGTCCGTTGTGGAGAATGATCAGTGTAAAATCTAATGGAATTTCTCATTCTCCACCACTCAACGTATCAGTGCTACGAAGCCTGATATTGTCCTCCAAGATCTGAAGACCAAGATGATTTACGTGATTGAATTCTCGGCAACAGCCGATGGTAATATCACGGCAAAGGAGGAAGAAAAACGGGCTAAATATCAAGCACTTCTTTTCGAGCTTAGCAGGCTGTACCAAGGCTACAAAGTCAATCTTGTAATTCTCATAATCGGCTGCCTTAGAGGTATGAAAGCTTCATTTCTCAGCCAACTCAACAAGATTCCGGCTTGCCAGCGTCAGGCTCATTCCATCGCGAACCGGATGCAAAAGGCTGTTCTTCGGGGATCACTACATCTGGTCCGTCAACACTGTTCCTTATAACATTCTACAAAGATTGGTAGCTCTAAAAA
>CAKNYM010050934.1:41108-123837 GCA_932195095.1 Andricus curvator
AACGGTTCCGACCCTTCTTTTAACTGTATGTCCATTTCCAAAAGATCCGTACGTCCTAACTCCGATAAATTTTTGGCAATTGCTCGACGTTTAGAATTTAAAACATCAACAATCTCTTTCGATTCTATCTCAGATAATGATTCGTGTGTTTTTACCTCTGATTTGGTAACCGGCTCAAACCTAGGTTCCAATTCTGGAATTTCTTTTACTGTTAAAATTTTATCCACAAGAATTTTCCCTTTCGGTAACTTGAACTTGAACTCTTCAAGGTTTGACTCAATACTTGATTCTTTAGCAAACGGAAAATTATTTGCATAACAATAAGTTATTTTATCACCGAATTTATAAAATTCAATATGAGGTAATTCAGTGAAAGATCTACCGATGATTACATTATAATTAGTCGCGTTATCTGGAACCACTCTGAAACAAATATCATCAGCTGTGCACTCGTCCACCTTTATATGAGCCTTTATTATACCTGGAGAGCGCGTCGTGGCTTCAATGCTTCCAAAACCTATTAATTCATTTGGACGTTTTGAAAATTCAAAACCGTGATTAAGCATAACGGAAGCTTTTATAGTACACACCGAAGATCCATGATCTACCAGAGAATCGACAATCACACCATTAATTGAAACCTTCTTTAAATACTTTTTCTCAGATGGATCGCAGTTTGAAGAAATAACATTTATCTTACCTTCGTCGAGTTTCTTAGGCCTAGTACAATCTTTTGCGAAGTGACCTGTCTCGTTGTAACGAAAACATTTAATTTCGCGTTTCACAGGGCATTCTTTTGAGTAATGATCGGTCGCATTACATCTAAAACATGCACGCTTCGTACTTGCACTCTGACTTGATTCTTTTTTTAAACTGCCTCCAACTTAGTTACTCTCCTTTGAAGTCGCTGTCGAAATTTCCTTCTTATCCGGCATCAAACTCGAAGATAAATTTTTGTCCTTCCTGTGATCAGCTGCTCCAGAATTCTCACGTCTTGAAAAAAAACGCTGCTTTCTTGAATTCTCCACATCCTTCAACATTAAGATATTTTGAAGAAGACTGTCAAGGTCGAGATACGTTTGTGATGCGATTATAGAACTCGTGTCACGAGACAACAGTCCAACTGCCAGTTGAGTCTTAGTTTCAGTCAAACTAAATCCCAATTCTTTGCAGAGTCGGACTTCCTCAAAAAAATATTCTCGAACATCTTCTCCAGGTCGCTGACATCGTTGTTCTATTGCCTTCCATTTTTCAGTTAAGGATTTTTCCGCCGTAAAAGTTGCTTCAAATTGCAGATTGAATTGAGTCCAATTTTGAATAGTATCAATTCGACTCAGATACCAATTTCTTGCTGCTTTCTTTAGGTGCACTCTTGCTGTTTCGAAAGCTACAGCCTCAGTCCAATGATGTAACGTAGCAGTGGATTCTAATTGCTTCAACCACGCTCTTGCTTCTGAAGATCCTTCTAGTCCAGTGAAGTTCGTAATATTATGTGATAAGTCCGGAAGAACATTATAATGAAATGTCTCTGCTTGGTTCTTCTGTGACACATTTTGCAGTAATGTTGCGTTTTGATCCAAACGTCTAGTCATAGCTGCTAGGACTCGCGACATATTTTGCTGAAATTCTCCCTGAGACTCATTTCCATGTTGCGGAATTTTATTTGTGGCATTTGAAACTGGCCTTCTTTGATCTTCGGGTTGAACATGTTTATTCACCGGCTGATCCTACTGTAGAGGATTGAATCGTCTTGATCGCCTATTATCTTGACCTTCCGTGATCTTTTGGTTTGACCAACCAAGCCAATCAGGTGAAGTGGGAAGTCCTCCAGCTGCTCCTTGTAGATTCATTCTCAATATTCACGAAATTGTTTATTTTTTATTTTTTTATTTTTACAGAACAGCATTCCGTTCCACACTTCTTTAATCACTATTTTCAGGCGAATCTAATTGATTCTCACATTTAAAAAAAAGAACTCTATAATGGCGTCAGGCATCGCGTTCTTTTTTTTTGTTTTTTTTTTTATTTAGCTTGGTGGGCCATGGGCCACTATCCTACTTCTGAAATTGTTACGAGTTCAATCTAATTTACAAATACGATCTCGAGTTAAAGCGTAGATTGACACAATGAAAGTCCACACTTTATAATAATTATGTAAGTTTTAATCAATATAACGAGTACAATTAGTACAATAAAACTTTACGACCACTTGGCCTAAACTTTCGGCTCTTTGCCCACAATCTCGGTCCGCTATACGACTCAACAGCCTCGCAATTCCATACTAACGTAATTCAAACTTTTTCTAATAACTCCAAGTCACCTAGCAACCTTTTATATAAGCACTATATATGTATTTTTCTAACACAAGGTCTTTCGTTTCAGGCGTGTCTCTCACTCTAATGAGACTTCATCATACATTTCTTATGAACTATTCTTCGCCACACTTTACTATTCTGGCATACAATTCTGGCGTCCTTTACGTCTATACATTTTCTCAAGCAAGATCTTGTATTTCTAGTGGTTTTTTTTTAATCTCTTTTCGACTCAGGGTCTCATTCACACATTCCCACTATTCTTTCCACAGGCTGCCTTTGGGTACGCTACCATTCAATTTACCTAAATATACTTGTTTGGTCAGTCGTTCTTTTTTCATTCTCTCCATATGCCCAAACTATCTCAACAAATTTCTTTCACTCTTGTCAAACAATGTTTCTTCTACATCACATTTTTTGAGAATCCTTTCATTACTGACTTTGTCCATTAGCGTTTTTCCGCACACATTGCGCAGGAATTGCAAGCCAACTGCGTTAATTTTACTCTTATCCTTTTCTTGGCAGGTCCAGGTCTCGCTACCGTATAGCACATTGAGTCCAAGTACAGAATTATATATTGCAATTTTAGTTTTATTTGTTATATTTTTGCTTCTGGTGATGGCTCCTACACTTCCGATAAACTTCCTACCCTCGTTTATACTTCTGGTTATCTCACCACTGGTCTTTCCGTCATTAGTAAATAGCGTAAATAGATTACCAAGATACAGGTACTTATCAACTTGTTCTACCCTCTCATCGTCTCACTACGCTTATGTATTTTGATACGCTGATTACGAATATATCACGAATATAATAGTGAAAATTGCCGCAAATTCCAATTTCATGGTGAAAACCATGAAAAACACATAAAAATCATGGTTTATTGCGTTTATCTCAGCCAATACGCACACTGAAAAAATGCTTTAGCTGTCCCAGCTACAAGCTTAGCTGTGTTACCTAAATATCTAGCTGTTTTAGCTAATTTTGCCATCTAGAAATTATCTAGCTAATGTATCTAGATAATTTCTAGATGGCAAAATTTAGCTAAAACAGCTAGATATTAAGGTAACACAGCTCGAAATTTAGGTAACACAGTTCGATGCCTCCATTAAATATGAGTCTATGTGCTGACAGCGCCGTCTATGAGACTATGCGCTGTGTATAAGCATAGGGAATAGTCTCATACAGGGCGCTTTCAGCACATAGACTCATATTGAATGGAGGCGTCGAGCTATATTTTCTTAGAAGTCGAAATCCAGCTAAACGTCTAGCTGAAACAGCTAAACCATTTTTTTCACTGCAAAACTTGGGAAAATATCTTAAACACAAGTTGTAGATCTCATCGAGATACTTATCTCTTGTTGCACGCACTTGTTTCCACGATTGATAATTTCCGAGAAAATTAGTTATAAATTTGATGAAGTGTAACATATTTCAGTGCAGTATCGGTCATCTTGTTAGTTGACGTCACAGACTAAGACACATTAGAAAAGGTTAGGTGTGTAATATTAATTTTTTGTGATTAGCCACAGGGGTGCCTCTCCCCCACGAGACGATGGAAAGGGGTAGGGGTACGGCCAACATTATTTGTGTGACGAGTCGCAAGGGTGTCTTCCCACCCCCACGAGAAGTTGGCAAGGGGTTTGACCAATATTAGTTCTGCGACCAGTCACAAGAGTGCCTTCCTGGCCCCACACGATACTTTGGAAAGGGGTAGGGGTTTGACCAACATTATTTCTGTGACCAGTGACAGGGGTGGCTTCCTGCCCCCCACGAGACTTTGAAAAGGGGTAGTGGTTGGACCATCATTATTCCTGTGACCAGTGACAGGGGTGCCTTTCCGCCATCACGAGACGTTGGAAAGGGGTGGGGGCTTCACCGAAATTATTTTCGTGACCAATCACGAAGGTGAATTTTCGCCCCCCACAAGACATTGGGAAGGGGGACGGGTTTAACCAAAATTATATACATATGTGTCCAGTCACAGAAGGGCCTAACAATTTCCTGGACTCCAACCTGTTGCACTTACTAAATTGCAATAGCGATTTTCTCAGAAACTATCAATCCTAGAAAAAAAGTGTTTTCAATCGAAAATATATTTTTGGATTGGCTCTACAACTTTTGTCTGAAAATTTTTCCAAAATTTGTGAATATTTACTGAGAGAAATGTGAAAACCCATTACTTTGATCGGTTTTTAATGGCTTTTACCATGAAAATAAAATTCGCGGCTATTTTCATTATCGTATTCGTAATCAGCGCGTCAAAATACATAGGTATTTCAATATGATCAATATAATTCAATATAGGTATTTCAAGGCCCATATTCTTCATGCTAGTATTCAGTCAGCTCAACATTCTCTGCAATCCGTCAATTGACTCTGCCATAACAACCTTATCATCTGCAAACGCTAACCCACGCACCTTCATTGTCCCGAGATCCACACCTTCTTTGTCGAAAAGGGCTATCCTTAGACATAACGCATCCTTGCCTAACACCTTGCCTAATGTCGAACCAGCCACTCAGTTGTCCATTTACCCTCACACTCGCTTTGCTACCTGCATATATTGTTTTTATTGCTTTTAGGAGCCATCCATTAACTCCGTACTCTTTCAGGACTTCCCAAAGATATGAGTCAGTTATTTTTTACTGATGCATTAGTAAAAATTACTAAATAAGCAATAAAAATAACTGGGCCATGGCTGGAATTCAGTCACTGATTGAAATTAGTAACAAACTTAACTGACTCAAAGTTTATAAAGTGGTGTTAGTTTACTTTATAGGCGGGCAGGGACCCTCGATGGGGCCCCCTGGCGCTCAGGCTATAAAGCCTATTGTGCCATTAGAGTGGAGTTACTGAAATTAAAATATGCCGACAGATCATATTTCCGAAAGTAAAATTTTCCGACACTAAGAATTGGCGAAATATAAAAATTTCTGAATACCAAAAATACATCAAGATTTTAAGTATCCAAAATATAATGTTTCTAAATCTTTAAACACCCCAATAGTGAAATTCCTGGCATGCTATCATGTCGAATTATAAAATTTCTGACAACAGAAAATAGCGAATTAAAAAAGTACCGGTATAATAAATATTTTTCTTATCTTTAAAAAGGTCCGGAATGAGATTTATGAACGTCAACGTTCGAAAGTATATGCGTATTTGACGTCATACGCACGTTTTTATCAACGGTCGTAGAGAGTAAACTAAAAATGCGAAGAGGCAAAACTGCGCGGACAGTTGGCAACAACGAGGATATGACGTCAAATACGCATATATGTACGTTCGAATGTCAACGTTTACGCATCTCATTGCGGACCTTTCCTAAATAACTTTCTACGATATAGTATGTGTAACAAGTTGTGTTAGTAAGAAAAACAAAATCTGGAATAAAGTTCCCCATATCAACGTGTACAAATTACAAGCTTCCATCTCGGAGATGCCAAGTAAAAAGGTGCTAACGCGCGTGTCGAAATCTCGATGCTTAAAAAAACCCGAATATAAATTGTATTATGTACATCAGCGCCCTCAACTCTGCAGCACTTTTGATTTGGTATTCACGAGTTAGTTAATTTTTTTTTCTCTGAAACGGAACCTTTTCATTTGGACACGTCTATATATTGAAATTTTTTTCCATATTCACGTAATACTTGAAGTTTCAAGTATAGTGTGCATTAAAATGTATTCATTTCTATTTATTTTTACAGAATTAAGTTCAGAGGCCCTTATTATGCTTCCTCAACATCCTCCTCAACTTGCTGATCTTCACTATTTCGAATATCCAAATGGTACCCTTGAGTGGATAGCTCGCTATGACTTACCATTTGCGAGAGATGATGAATACTTGTATGGAGTAATCTACTATGGTGCTGTTTTTCCAGTATGTGATAGTATTGAACGAAGGGTTGTAGTACATCTTCAAGAATCACAAACTGTACTATTGACACCAGTATTAGCTGCACGATATGGTTTTAACCGCCCACCTTGGAATTCTAGATGTAATGCGGTATCTTCTTCTGCTAGTAGGCGACATCGACCATACACAATTTAAGGCAGGAAAAATAAATCATAAAATATTTTTAAAAAACAATATTTTTTTCAGATCTTCATATTCATATTAGACTTTCAACTATGGCCATTAAGGGCAAGTGACAGTCTGGCACATGACCAATTTAATTTTATTATATTCGATGGCTTTATATTTAGAAAAATAAATATATTCTGCTGAAATTTTGGGAAATAGTACAAAATCTATAAGGGCGCACGCCTCTCTGTGCCTCTTCACTTTTCATTTTGTGTAAATAGTGCATCTTTATACATTTTTAACTTGAAATGTAACCGATAACAGGGCTTTATTGCCCTGGCTAAAATTAAATTAATAAAATTGCATTATTAAAAAAAACTCGAGTAGGCCAGACAGATGTGCCGTTCTGTTTTTATAACCATTTCCCAAAATTTCAGTACAATATATTCATTTTTCTAATTCACTATTGACGGAAAAATCGATGGAGGGATGTACAGGCGCATAAATGAGGGTAGGAAGTTTATCGGTACTGTGGGAGCCATCACCAGAAGTAAAAATATAACAAATAAAGCTAAAATGGCAATATACAATTCTGTGTTTACACCCACTGTAGTGTACTGTAGCGAGACCTGGACCTACCAAGAAAAGGATAAGAGTAAAATTAACGCGATTGGCATGAAATTCCTGCGCAAATGTGCGGTAAAACGCTAATGCACGTAGTCAGTAATCAGAGAATCCTCAAAGAATGTGGTGTAGAGGACCCAGAAAAAAAAGGATTGATACGTGTTGGGGCGAATTAACATTTTTGTAATGCGCCTGAATACCGTTTTCTGATTCATTTAAACGCATTGAGATGCATTCAGATGAATTGAGCCAGCGCGTATTGAATACTTGTGAATTCATATGAATGCGTGGTCAAGGTCAATTAGAAAAAAAATTAATAAAAAGTGCATGCGTCGAGACTTGAAACAGCGATCCCTCGTGTATCAGTCCAGAGTACCCGCCACTGAGCTACGAGACAATTTACTAAACATTTACAATAAATTCTATATGCCCCGCACGTTGCTTCTCCTGTTACGGATTAAATTGTATAAATTAACAGCTGCTGAAATTCGCCTTGACGCATCGTGGCAAATTCAAGTGTGTATTTTACTCTCGCGAATTCAGACGCATGGACCAATGTTAAGGCGTTTGCGTGCTGACGCATTGAAGTGTATTCGCGGACTTTAGACTTTTTCACCGTATTTGTACGTATAGAAACATTCAAAATTGAAATAGCGTCTTCACGAATTTACACGCATTGACACATAGGTCCAATGCGTCATTGTCGCAAAGCGGGATTTGCAGGGTCAACAGCCCCCAGTAGCACCGCGGTAAATCACACCCATGGCCACGTCTCACAACAGTGAGATGGGTGGTCATAGGCAACGACGAAATCACAACGACAGGCCGGCGAAACCCTCGTGTGTCTTGAGGACAAGAAGCGACCCAAGGATGACAGCTTTCTGCATCCATCTCGCAAGTGCCTTGGCATATTTTTGGCACGCGGGTATGGCTTTAAGGTTACGAACCAGTGATAGTTTCGCACCTCCGAGAGCACCTATCACAAGGACAATTACTTGTACCGAATATTTTGGGTACAGTCGTTGTAGCTCTCCTTTAAGGTCTTGATACCTCTCCTCTTTTTCTTTCTCCTTTGCAGTGATGTTGTATTCGGACGGAGCCGAGAATTCGATCACGAATATAGTTCGTTTCTCGAAGTCTTGGAGACCAATGTCAGGCCTCGAGTGCGCAACGGAGACTGCTGCCCGAAAATCGTAGTTCCAGAAAATTTGGCACTTCTCGTTTCGGACAATCGACTCTATCTCCCTTGGAGCGTTCGGCAGGGCAGGGTCGCGGCCAACACCGTAAGAGTGACAAAGATGGTAATAAAGCACTCTTAGGGCCGCATTATGTCTGTAGATATACGTCGTTCCCGCGTGGGTCGGACACCCTGATAGTATGTGTTCTAGGTACTCAGCGTGTGCATGACACGCTCTGCACCTATCGCTGGGAACTTCTTGACATAAAATGCGCTCACGGTATGCTAAGGTGGAAATTACACCGTCCTGGCATGCGAAAATAAAACCCTCTGTACCTGAATTAAGCCCTGATAATTTGAAGAAAGCAAAAGTTTGCTCCTTCGACAAGGGCTGTGTTTCTACATTTCTGTGAAAGTTTCCGTGCATTTTCTTGTCGAGTAGCTCTTGGTGAAAATTTTCAACCTCTGCTTTCTTCACTTTGGTTTTTAGAAGTGAAGCATCTAGATGATGTAATGCACTTTCCTCACTTCTGATGTTAAAATTCAGGCCAAGGGTCTCGGCCGCTTGCTCCGCGGCTTTGTAAAGGAACGCTCCTTCGCCAATCATCTCGTGGTTCCTGACCATCTTTAGGAGAGGATCTCTGCCATTCGCAACGATGTAAGCTGTACTTAGAACAATCCGGTTATGAAGACACTGGAGATTCAGAAGTCCGCGTCCGTCTTGACGGCGTGAAATATATAATCGCGGAACTGACGAATTAATATGCGAGCTTTTATGCATATGCATGATCTTACGTGTAATGACATCAAGGGCCTTAGGCTCGTTCTTCGTCCATGGAACCACCCCAAACGAGTAGAGTAGAACCGGGACGGCAAGAATGTTAGTCGCAAATACCTTTGTCAACGCCGACAGATTGGAAGACCAAATCTGTCGAAGAAGATGCTTGCATCTGCTTCAGACAGCCTCCTTCACTGATGTTACGTCCTAAATGCGGCTTTGAGGCACGCCCAGGTATGTATAGGTCTCTCCAGCATTAAGATGTCTAAAAAAACTTATATCCACAAGCTCAGGGTCCTTGGGAACGCCAGTAATCTTTCCTTTCTTCAGATGAATTTTGGCACACTTGTACAAGCCAAAGTCCATGCCAATCTCTCCTGTGTAGTTCTTGACAATATTTATAGCAGTTTGAAGTTTGCTTTTACCAGAGGCATATATCTTCAGGTCATCCATATAAAATACATGAGTGACCTTATGCTCGCGCTGATTAGTGTCGCCACAGAGGTATCCAGGAGAATTTCGTGGTGCGAGAGATAGAGGCAGAAGTGTGATGCAAAAAAGCAAAGGGCTCATGGTATCACCTTGAAAGACGCCCCTCTGGAAGGTGACGTTGTTCGTTGTCACACGATAATTTCTAGATGAGATAGTAAATCTAGTTTTCCAAAGAGGCATCAATCTCTCTATGCATCTCACTATGTGTGAATGTACCTTCAAGCTTTCCAACAGACAGATGATAAGTCTATGAGAGGTTGAATCGAAAACTTTCCGGTAGTCAATCCAGGCCATTGACAGGACGCGCTGATGGGCTGCAGCGTCTTTACAGACACACCTGTCAATTAGCAGGTTCTCTCGACAGCCTGCTACACCTTTTTTCGAGCCACGTTGTTCGTACATCTCTCGCCATACAGGCTCAATTCGTCGAACAATCCTGTTGTTGAGGACAGCTGTAAAGATCTTATACAGCGTGTTCAAACAAGTTATTGGCCTGTAATTCTCTGGGTTGGACAAGTTGCCTTTTTTCGGCAGGAGTATAGTGCGTCCTAACACCAGCCACTGCGGAATGGGCGTCTCCGACTTTGAATATGAGGTGAATATGCGGGCCAAATGTTGGTGTGTAAAAGTAAACTTCTTCCACCAAAGTTCTTGATACAATCTGGTCCAGCAGCGGAAAAGTTCTTCGTGCCTCTAAGTGCTTTTTTCACCTCTTCGGCAGTGATTGATGGACATTCCTCCTCAGATTTTATGAGGTTGTCGCAAAACTCCTTGAAGCGGATGATATTGTCAGTATCTTCTTTCAACTCTAGTGTTTTCGGGATCTTGTACACCTCTCTCCAAAAAGTCTCTACCTCCTTGGGCTTGGGTGGATTTTTTACAGAAACAGGTAGATCGCTGAAGAGGCGCGATGGATCAGCGAGAAACTGTTGATTCTCCCTGATCCATCTCTCCCTCTTCTGTATTCTCCTCCTTGCGTCAGATAACAGCCGCATTTTGTCAACAATATGCTGCTTGATTGTCAGCAGCTTTGACTTGTTTAGTGTGTGATTCAAGATCCTTAGTTCTTGGGCGAACTTTCGAACCCTTTCCGTAAACGGTCTACCAGATGTTATGTAGTCAATCACACATTGAACACGGGACGCATTCTGTCTTGCCCATCCAATCTTCTTGTTCAGTTGTTGCAAGCGTCTTTTGGTCTTTTGATCCATCGTCGGTTTCAGTCTTCGTTTTGAATCAGCCAAAGCTCTCGCAGCACCATAAACTGAGCAATTGATGGTCCAGAGGTCGGACTCTTGCGAGATATCTCCACGAAGGAAGGCATCCATTTCAGTCAGCTCTTGGGGCTTAGGTGGAACTTGCATGTTAATGTTCCTTCTTGTAATGATATTGCGATCATCTCTCAGAAGATGCCTGTTTTCTGCGGTTGGTCTCAATGCCGCTTCCTCATCTTCGTCTGCAGCTTGATAAAGCAGCGGTTGGGGAAGCGCTCCGCGTACATATCCATTTTTCCGGAGGTTGTCGGCTTGATTTCGCAAAGACTGATGCGAAACATGCTGAAGCTCTGGGTGTTTCTAGCACCACAGAGTGTGCATACGCACCATAAAGCCTCCGCGGACAGGGATAATGCTGGAATCGTAGCAGTCTAGCACGTCATCCCTGAGTCGATCCGTCCACTCAATGTGGGCGTTTCGCCGGTTCGTCGTCGTGTTTCCATCTAAATTATTTTCAGCACCCCGAACTCTAGGCTGATCGGCATTGTTTGCCGACCCATTGTCGGGTGCTCTGCGCGTTCGATTGTCTTAAACCGCATCTACAACATTATGGTGTTTTGGTGGTTTCATTGTTGTTCCCACGAGCAGCTAGGGAAAGGGTTAGTCCATCCTTGTAGAGCCCCACGTGCAAGGATAAGGCTGATACTCTGAGAGGTCGCCCGGTATCCCAGATATATTATATATATATTATCAAAGAACTCACCGTTGCGTCGTCACTGTGTCAGGTATCAAGACCCTCCCTAGTACCTTAACCAAAAATATTGAACAAAATTTTTTAGTCTAATATTGCACCAAACACACTCCTATAACAAAAAATTGACCCATATTTTATACACAATGTTTTTGAAAAAGATAGTAGAATATTATTATATTTTGCGAAAATGTTAGTAAAATAATTAAAGTAAATATACTAACATGCTTTTTAAACCATGCTTTTGGAGAACATAGTAATAATATAGTACGTTATAGAATTAAATATACTGCCATTAACAAAAATATAGACACGTACGGACACATACAATCATGGAAATAATTAAAAGAACGTCCGAAAATTTTTTCGAGGATTTTCCTGAAACTTGTAATATCTTACAATATGTTTTTGGAAAATATAATATACAGGGTAATATAATACTAAGCGCAACTCTATAGAAACGCGCGCGCTATTCAAATTCTGGATTTAGTGTGTGAATTAGTATATGTGTAAACGATTAGAGGAAGAAAGTAAAGTTGGTGACCTTTTGTGTTTTTTTAGGGTTCACATAAAAAATTATTGAGTGTCCTGGTTTTTCGCTCGACCTATCTGATAACCCTATATAATACACTAAGAAAAAAAATGTGGATCCAAAGAAATGCATTTCTTTGATTGCATTCATTTGAGCCAAAAAAACCGTTTACTTAATTGTACTGAATATTGTTTAAAAGCAACAAACTCGTGAATTGATGCAAAGAAATCATTTCTTTGGGTGCCATTTCTTTGAATATCTTTAAAACTAAGAACCTAGTTTCCTTGAATCTTGCTTTCGCATCCAAAGGAATATTTTTTTAGTTCAATATATTTGAGCCTTTGAAATAAAAAATATTTTATTTGAAATAAGTAACTCATCGATGAGTGAAACAAATACTTTGGGTTCCTTGAATCAAAGAAATATATTAGAAAAATCTGTATTAAATTTAATACAAATGTATATGAAGTTATTTGCATACACGGGAGTTGAAATTTAATATACATTAAAATATGAATAGCTGTACACTTTATATTAAATTTAATATACAGGTCGGTATGGCAGTGTGCTTGAAAACTCAAAATGCTTTTATTTCTTTAAATCTTATCAAATATTCGCAATTGAAGTAGTAATCTAGAATTCGTCGATTGAATTGCTTTTTATGATTAAAGTGCAACGTACAAGTGGAACTCTTTCCAAAATTTGCCCTAAATGGTAGAAATTTAATGTGAGTACAGTTGATTGTAGGTTAGGTCTGTCATTTATTTACGTAATTGAACTTTTCGACTTAAAATCCAATTTTATTTTTGATAAATTGTAAGAATGTATCATGTTTTATTATTAAGAATCGAAAATTACTGCTAATCTTATTTTGATTTTGTGTAAAATGGAATTATCTGAGCGATGATCATGAATGTATATGAAATTTAATAAACACGTACCTAAATAGCGATTTCATATGCTTGAGATATTAATTTTAATATACATTGGTATTTTAAATTAAATACTATTTTTAACAGTGTATTGACATAAATGAAAGCAATATTAATTAAGTGAAAGCGATATTTCTTTCATATAAGGGGATTGATACTGTTGTTCTAATAGAACGTGTCATTAGTCGAAAAAATATTTTGGTAAAATTCTTTATTTGTACTGAGTAGTTCAGACATATGCCGCCAGGTGCGCAGAGTTTATAGTATCACAATAGAAATGGATTTTCCAGTCTTTAAGTTAGCCATACATTTCCACCGTAGATATAATCTGAAATATGTGGTGATTGGTGTTTATCAGTCTTCCTAAGCATTGGTCAGTTGGTCTTGCTTGAGATTCTTTTTGCTACTCCGCGAAAATGAAAATAAATATATTATTATAAATTATAATAATTATAATTGCATTGCATTTTTTTTCGAAAAATGGCCCTCCTTAATTTTTGTACTTCAACTATTCAAAATTTTTAAACAACAGGAAAACTTTTTCTGTTTGAATAAATTGTTCTTTGAATCAATTAATATTTTATCAGCTCTGTTACGCCTTATTTTAAAACAATATGCCGCATCTTAAAAACAAATAGATATTTATTTCCGTTGAAAAAAATGTCTTCGTTGCAAAGAAATGTTTATTTTACCAAAAAATACGCTTATTTGAATCAAAGAATCATATACACCAGACTCTCTGTAGAGGAACGCGCGATCGCACGCGTTTTATGAATTCCTAGAATTGCTGATCCGCGCAGTTTCTCAGGGGGCAGGGCGAGAGACGGTTGCGACTCCGCCTCGGTAGGGACGCAGTGCAACTACTACTCAGTCAAGTAGATTGCGCAATATTATGGAAACGGTTCAGGCGGCCCTGCCTGTTCAGGTATCGATGTACGCGCTTTCTGAACAAGGCTATTTGCAGGCAACCCCCGAAATTGTTCCTCTAAAGAGAGTCTGGTGTATTTGGTTCAAAAAAAACTTTTACTCAGTCCGAGTTACATTTATTTGTATGTAATAATTATCTTCTTGAACTTACACCATACTTCTTCACATTACGGAACTTACCTATCATATCAAATACTTATTTATTACAGTCAATAACAAATCTATTTCGCTCAACGAATATTTTATAGTGTCAAGTAAGTATTTCTATGCCTTAAGCATTGCGTTTCTTAGATCCAAACAAAACATTTCTTTAATCTGAAGAAATATTTCTTCAGCCATATTCTGCTCTACCATTTCTTTGAATCAAAGAAATTTCCTTTGATTCAAATAAGTTTTTTTTTCAGTGTACGTATGGTGTTAAACATACGTTTGACTGCCAGTTTTAGTTGATGTTTTATAAACTACTCTTCACACTGAAATCAGCTGTGAAATTGCAATGAGAATCAGTAACTCTTTTTCCGCGATTTCAATAAGTTGAAATTCATTAAAAATCAGAGTAAACACTGACATTCAGTCGCAGCTTAATGTTTTACCCAATTAAAAACGACTCATATTTTTTGTGACTCTCGCTGAAAATTTCATTTCGTCACTAATCTTCAGTGGATTTCCCCTGATTGAAATCGAAAATAGTCACTAATATTCTTCAAAAAAACACTGATTAAAGTTGAGAGAGTAGACATTTTTAACATCTTGCTAACAAATATTTGGGACGTTCTGGAAGCTAGGGGCTCACTTCGTCGATCGTGCAACTTTTATAAAATCCGTACTTTGGAGATGATTTTTTTCTTTTTGGAGTGAAAATTAATTAATCCAGAGTGAAGAAAGAAAACATTTTTAGATCCATACTGAGTTTTTGTAATATGGAAAAAAAGTTAGGTCGACGCGGCCATAATTGTACACGGGCGACTGCTAATGAGCTAGCTACAGCGGAGTACGATTATGAGCCCATAATACTCCTAGGAGTAATATAGATCATTATTGTATTGCGCGCATGCACAATATTCGCTCTCGCTCCTCCTTTTGTATAATCGGCTACTTTCAGAACTAAAAAGACGCTGATAAAACGCGTAAAACATGCCTGCGTTACATAAAAGCATTTTATACACACTATACATAGAAAAGCACTAACCTGACATATATGTTCAACTTTTAGCTCAACTTTTCAAGAAAATGCCGCGAGTGAAAGTCGTGCAAGTGAAAATGAAGGTGATATCATTTGTCGCTAAGTGTCGGTTTGATCAATAGAAAAGTGTACTTATAAATGCATTTTCTTAGAAAAATATATTGAAAAAAGTGCCAAATACAGAGCATATAATGTATCAGATGTACCTGTACATATAATTATATATAAAACGTTTAAAAATTGTATGATAGATATTAAAAAAATCTTGCTTCTCAAAAACAAAACGAAAATTAAAAATTATTTAATTAAAATTTGTAAATGATGTAAGATATTTTATATTGCATTCCTTATAAGGAAAACGGAACAAGTGAACACGCCTTTTATTCAGGAATTTTACTCGTGGTCATGCAACAGGTGTTCATTCATTCATTCATAAGGAGCGTCTTCATCGCGTTTTTCGCCCTCTTCGTTGAGAAGAAAATGATTTGGTAGTATACTTCCTTTTTATTTAAGGTTTATAATTTATAACAATATTTAAAGTAATATTTTTATTCTCTATATCAGAATTACCAGTAAGAAATTATCAATAAAATAGTACCGAATAATTGCTTTAGTAAGAATTTTTATTAGTAATTAGTAAAAAGTTACTAATTTATAGTTAGCACGTTAGTAAGTCACCTTTTTCAAAAGAATTCCTCACTAAACTGAATTAGAAACTTTCTACTAATTATTAGTGTAAAGATCAGATTAGATTAATTCAATTGTATAAGACTTTTCCTGAATAAAAAACATACTTTTCAGATGAAATTACCAACTTTTTAAACACATTAAGTGAAGTTTGTCGCATAAGGATAATTTTTGCTGCAAAAAGATTCATTTTGAGACAAATGAAAACCCTCTCAACCGTAAATTTAAGAGGAAATTCAATTTCTGTGTCAAGATAAATCCTTTTGACACAAGAGGACATTTCTCTAAGTGCAATTAATTACTTAAATAGTTGAATCGATCAAATTTTATTGAAACCAAACATATTTTCATATTATAAATAAAATGGAGAATTAATATACACATATGCAGTGGTGTAGTCGAAGCCTGATGGGCCATGGCGCTGCCAGGGTACTTTTTCCGAAGGCTTGGCGGCGCGGCGCTAGGCCGCTTTCTTGTCGCCATTTTTTTTCTTTGCAATATTAAGAATTTAATTTTAAGACAGTATGAAACCCACTTTATGTCAGCAATTCGTTATGGAGATATATTTATGGCAACGTATCGTGGATTATATTATGATTCGGAATTTCCTGACTACAGTGAATCCTGTTTGTGGGATTTTCCCAATCTGTAAATTGATTCTGTTGACCGGATTCATATCAAATCGCGCAGGCAGTCTATGCTTAAGTCACAGAATTATTTGTTACTAAAATATGTTGGTTCTCCAAGGGAATAAAACGACACGTATCTTATCAATTTGCCGAAAAAATTTGGTTAATTTTTGTTTTGTTAAAAGTGTGATATTTTTTAATATAATGTAGGTATTTATCTTTTTCTTTCTGGTTCCGATATAATTTCTCGTCCTCCTTCGAAATTCGTTGGAAAATTTGAAAAATATTTAAAGTGACCGAATGGCGTAGGTTTCCCTGAAAATATTTAAAGTCAATTTCTCTAAAATTTCATCGTTGTTTCTCTTGATTTTTCTTTAATTCGTCCTAATGTAAAGTATATATCGTTCACACGAAAAAGTTTACACGAAACTTTTTCAATTGAAATCGGCATTTTTGAAATAATTGATACTTTCCATTTTTTCTAACTCACTTCATTATTTTTCCACCAAAACTTTTTTTAAACTGTTAAATTACGTCCTTTTTGGGTTTTCATCACAACGTAAAATTGTATTGTTGAAAAAAAAATAAATCTTTAAGGATTTTATACATATTTTTGCAAAAATCTAAAAAATAACGCGAGATAGAAAAAAGTGTCATGAGACATTTTTCTAGAACTTTTTCACAGACACAATTTTGTTCTTCTGGCTTTTTCATATCTGTTGTGATTTTGGTAAAAAATGTGAATTAATTGCTTAATTATAGGTAATTTTCAAGAATTCAATTTCCTAAGCTAAATACCACGTCTCTAGCTTATTCTCTAAGTTACTATCGTAAGCTGAAGCTTCTATGGAAGTACCGCCAGGCCACTTTTTTAGGACTATACCACTGCACCATGTATCGTTAGAAAAAATGTTACTAATTCACTTTAGTTACAGATTTTCTTACTAAAGTGAATTACTTGCTGGCGCAATTTTGAAGTTCTACGTATTGCCGAAGGATTTATTGGCGAACTAATTAATTTTAAACTCCTAAAAACGACAGGTTTTTGTTTAATTCGATAGAAAATACTTTCATTGTTATAATAAATTAACGAGGCTTTGGAGTTGAGTCTATGGCGAAGGAAATATACAAGCAGAGTTTTTTCAACTAGCACTATCTATAAATTATACTATGCAAATTTTGCATTTGAAACTGCATGGCATATCAAAAAATCTACTCGAGGCTAATAATGACAGAACATTTTTTCTGAGTGATATCACGTTTTCAATGAAGTGAGAGAACTAAGAATTTACTACTTTTATCACACAAATAAATAGTATGCCAAATTATAATTGTTTGAATTTTTATATCAATGGGGACTGAAAGAGAACCCACCTGCATAAGAAGTGTGTAGGTTATTTAAAAAATTTAAATAGGCCGAGGAACATTGATTCAACTTTGAGGGACATCGGAAGTTAAATCTATTTGAAAATCGTCCAAAGAATAATTTCGAAAGAAAATATATATTTCTTTTAAATTCATGTAAATATTGGTAAGTTTTCCTGCTACTATCGTCACTTTTACTTATAGTAAAGGTTCATTGTTACTGTTACTTGTTGATTTTTTAAATAATAGATTGTTACTTCTTACTCGTATTTTTACTGTTACTTCGACTGTTACTGTAACTACAAAACTTACTACTGGAGCAACTATCGTAAAAACTAGATTTCAATCAAAATATAGAATCTTCATAATTTTAAAGAGACTATAATGAATAAGTTTCATCATACTTTTTATTCTCAATTAGTTTTCTTTTGCATTTTTTTTTAATCCAAATTTTCAAAACCCTGTTTCTGTACAAGAAAGGAACTTTGAAAGTTATTTAAGTTACGTTAGGCAGTTGTAATTTGTACTACACCGAGTTAGTTTGGAATTTTGTTAACTGTAAACGTAACTGGACATATAAAGTTATCCCGTTTTGTAGTATCTTCCTTAAAACTACTAATTAATTAAAATATTTTGTTTTGGTGAAGAAAATGTATTGAGTCAGTATTCTGAAAACGGCAGTAGCCGATTAGTGGTAGAATCGATAGAATCTCGACCAAGACAAATTATTCTCATGGACTGCGAGTCAGGTTCCTCAGAATGAGAACAGTTGATTTTCAGCTCGGTGGGGTACCTGCTCCTCGCGATCGTTCATGTCGGTCCTCCACCTCTTCCTCGTCTCTCATGATCCACCGCTCCGTTTCAAGAATTATGCCTCAACTGCATACGAGATAAACTCGTATAAACGTGTGTTAACGTCGAGGAAAAGCGAGGAATTCTTGCATTCTGAGGAGGAGCGTCAAGCGATCAACCGCGCCTAAAATGCATCGTTACCTGTACCAATTTCGAATTTTCTCTCAGTCACGTCCCTTAATAATGACATTATATACGCTCCTGAGATCCCGGAGGTCTGGACTCGGGAGTCTGGCTCCTGAATGGCTGGACTCCCAGGTGAAAATAGTTCGCGTAGAAATCAGGAAATCTTTGAGATTCGGACGGATTCCAAGTGAATTTCAAGTGATTTTCTAGAATATTTTTCCGCCCATTTCAGGCGAATTCCACGCGAATTTCCAAGCCAATTTCGCGCGAATTATGTATACATAATTATAGGTGGGGATAGATTTCTTCCAGGTGAATATAATTCGTGCGAAAATGACTTGGAAATCCGAATGCAATTCGCTCCAAATCCGGGCGGAAAAAAGTCCCCGAAACACCACGTGAAATCCACATGGAATCCGCGCGCAGTTCAGGCAAAAACTTTACCATGTCCACAAATTTTCGGAAACTTTTGGTAATTTATCAGCAATTTATGTTAACTTATCATTTCGAGTTGGTCCAATCACTATTCACTACTTACAATCGTCAGAAGTAAGGTTATGATTCCAGAAATCCTGGAAAATAATTTTGAATCGAAATGCGCAAGCGCGCAAAAGCTAGAAATAGTTATCCGCGCAGCATCTAGAATAATTCTTTTTTGTAACGCATGCACGGAATGTTCGCTTTTCGAGGCATTTATAGTGTAGCGTGCGGGAAATGACTAATTCCAAAACCGTGGTAAAAAGCAGTTATAAATAGTATATTGTATTATCAACTTCACAAGAGATCTACAATAGATATTTTTTGTAACAAATGCAGTGAATTTTCTATTTAAGAAACAATAAATACAAATTTTGCGAACATTTTGGAAATTTTTAAATATCAGAAATACGATACATTTATAAATTACCGAAATTTTAAGGTATCTTAAGCTTTTTGGAAGAAATCCAAAAACTTCCGGATTTTGGTCCAATCACTATTGACAAAATTAGTCTGTTAAGTGTCAACTCATAATGAAGTGATGTTATGATTCCGGCAGTCCTGGCAAGTAATTAAGCATTGAAATGCGCAAGCGTGACACCTAAAAAAAGTAATCTTGCTTAAAATGCGCAAGCGCAGCAGTTAGAAAAAGTAATTTTCCTCAGAATCCAAGCGCGGCAGCTATAGATAAAGTATATTGTGTACCTAAGAGGCAAACTCAGTCTTTTTCCATAAGCGTGAGTTTTGCAAACACGCGAGAGTAAAAAGACGTTTGCCTCCTTGGTGCACACTAGGGCGTATCGAAAAAAATAAAGTTATTTGCGCGAAGTTCTAATAGCAATGGAAACTTTCTTTTGGCAGTCAGAAACACTCCCCTAAAGTTTCATAAAAAAAAATTCCTTCTGTCTCCGCATCGTAGATATAGCTAAAAATCACAAAAAACGAAGCACTTCTTCAAATTTGAACAGAAAACAATTTTTTTTTGAGATTTGAATTATCAAGAAAAATAGTTCAAAGCCATTCGATTTATACCTGTATAGCGATAATTCCATTAAAATATTTTTTACCCTCCCTAATTGACTTTTAAGTTTAAAAAAATCGAAAACAGTCGAAATTTTCGCTATTTTCTTAGATTCGTGGTAAATTTCTCGACTATTTGACCATATAATCTGTGATAACGTTAATCAGAATGTATTTGTATTGCTCTTTATTTGACAATAAAATTAATTTTCGGTATATAAATTATCAGAAAAAATAGTTCGAAGAAAGTAGATTTGTACTTAAATAGCAAAAAATGATTCAAATATTTTTTACCCTACCTAAGTGACCTTCAAATTTCAAATAGTCGAAAAAATTGCCGTAACTCTAAGAAAATAGCGAAAAAGTCGATTTTTTTCGATATTTTGGAATTTCAAGGTCACTTAGGTAGGGTAAAAAATATTTGAATCATTTTTTGCTATGTAAGTACAAATCTACTTGCTTAGAACTATTTTATCTGATAATTTATATAATAAAAATTAATTTTATTGTCAAATAAAGAACAATATATCACTTTTAAATATTTTCTTGTAATTCAAGGTCAATGAAAATTATTTTAATGTCAACATTCCTTATATATTATTGTTGCAACATATTGCAAATACATTCTGATTAACGTATAGCACATATTATATGGTCAAATAGTCGAGAAATTTACCGTGAATCTAAGAAAATAGCGAAAAAGTCGACTTTTTTCGATTTTTTAAACTTCAAAGTCAATTAGGGAGGGTAAAAAATATTTGTATAGAATTGTCGCTACACATGTATAAATCGACTTGCTTTGAACTATTTTTATTGATAATTTAAATCTCAAAAAAAAATTTTTTGCTGTTCAAATTTGAAGAAGTGCCTCGTTTGTTGTGATTTTTAGCTATATCTACGATGCGGAGACAGAAGGATTTTTTTTTATGAAACTTTAGGGGAGTGTTTCTGACCCCCTAAAGAAAGTTTACATTGCTATTAGAACTTCGCGCAAACAACTTTATTTTTTTCGATACGCCCTAGTGCACACCCTACTGAAAAAGCCAACATAGTAAACTACCCCGTGTGGAAAAATTTCGTGGCAGTCTTGAATCATGCTAAAGCCAGTACAGTTTTTCTCAAGTCTGTTTATTCACGCAATACTAGCCTGGTGCTACACTGGCGCTTTCTAGTTTTACTACGTGTTTGATTCAAACCTTTCTGCTGTCTAGTCCCATTCTTGGCGCTATCTAGGAGTTCGTTACGAATTTGAATATATAAAGATTGTCCAGATTTTAGCTAGTTTCTAGATAGAATCAGGGTTTGGACTTAAACAAAAATTACAGAGGTGAATTCAGAAAATAATCATTTTTGAATAAAAGATTTGGGAAATTACAATACACAATTGTACAAATGCCCAAGCAATAATTAATTGTAGAGTTGAAGGTGATAGAAACTTTAACACAAGAACTGCAGTTTCAAGAACGATTTTTTGACGAATGTTTAAAAACATTTTGTTTCAATTGAATTATATAGTGAAGTTATAATGAATTTATATTGAATTAATAATAATTATAATATGTATAATGCTATGTATAATATTTATGATATTCCAGAAAATCAAATATTATTATAAAAGATTTATTTAAATTATTTATTCCGTAAATAATAATTAAGCCTAACGTATTAATTATTTGAAATAATAAAGAATCATTATTTCGTAGCCTAGTCGCAAGTAACATCATACAAACTTTATTTTTTTCAATGATTTATTCACAAATCAAGCACTTTTAATGTTTAAAAATTGTTCATGTTTTATTGAAATAAATATTAGGATGTAATGCATCGAAATTCATGTCCGACAAAAAAGAAAAAAAATTTAACTTTTAGATGGCCGAGGTGTTAAGGCGACGGGACAAAGTTACAACAATATAATAGGAAGTTACATCAGAAGTTCGACACCCGGCGTACGTACAAGAGATTTGCGGAAACTCATTTCTTCATTTTTTTGTGTACAAAAACTTTTTTTATATTTTTAATTAACTGCAAAATCTATATATTGGACTTTTATGGCATAAAAAATAATTATATTATTTAATTAATAATTATTTTTTATCAAAATAGCCGATCTGTCTAGAAACTAGTCGATCCGAGCGTTACATCCCAGTCTAGCCACTGGACAGTCAGCCTGTGGCGCGCCAATGTCGACTCAAGGCGGACTGGACAGAAACAGTACAGCGCCACGAAATTTTTCCACACGGGACATTGGAACCTATGTGGGAACCCATATAGGATCCTTTTTTGAATTCCTGTCTCAAATTACGATCTGAGATATAGGAATATAGGATGGGAATCTATATCGGTTCTTATTATGGGTTTTTATGAAGGTTCCTACATAAATGGGTTTGCAATTAATATTTAAGGATTGCGCAGTAGTTTTCTATGAAAGCCACGGCTGCGCAGTATTTTTTGGGGGTTTTTAAGATTGCCGACTATGCACCCAAAACTTCGAAAACATATTTCATTGAAAAAAAATTATAATCCCATGTGGGATTTCAAGTAGGAGCAATTCATAGGTTCCGTAACGGTATTCATATAAGAACCCATGTGGAAACCCACAAAATATTTCCCATCCTATCTCAGATCGTAATTTGAGACAGGAATTCAAAAAAGGATCCCATATGGGTTCCCACATAGGTTCTCATGTAGTTTACTATGTAGGCTTTTTCAGTAGGGCACGATATTTTATGTAACAAAGGTATGATTTACAAGTTTATCCTGCTCCACCTATTGTGTAAACGGCTACTTTCAGAGCTAAAAAGGCGCTGATAACACGCGTAAATCATGCCTGCGTGACATAGAAGTCTTTTTGTAACTGCTTTTCACCACGGTCTCGGAATTGGACACTTCCCGCACGCTGTGCATGTCTCGAAAAGTGAACATTCCGTTTCGCTTGCGCATTCCGATTCAAAATTACTTTCCACGACCGTCGGAATCATAACTTCGAAGTTATATTGAAGGGATCCCTTCATTATGAGTTGACACTAACTTGACAGACTGATTGCGTGTACACTGAGAAAAAAATTTTTGGATCCAAAGAAATGCATTTCTTTGATTGTATTCATTTGAGCCAAAAAACCGTACTTAATTGTACTAAATATTGTTTAAAAGCAACAAACTCGTGCATTGATTCAAAGGAATCATTTCTTTGGGCGCTATTTCTTGGAAATAAAGAAATATTTCTTGGCCTCAGAATATGAGATAATTAACTCAAGGAATTGATATCTTTAAAACTAAGAACCTAGTTTCCTTAAATCTTGCTTTCGCATCCAAAGAAATATTTTTTTAGTTCAATAATTTTGAGCCTTTGAATTAAAAAATATTTCATTTGAAATAAGTAAATCATCGATGCGTGAAACAAATATTTTGGTTTCTTTGAATCAAAGAAATATTGACAAATGAAAGCAATATTAATTAAGTGAAAGCGATATTTCTTTCGTTCTAATAGAACGTGTCATTAGTCGAATAAAGTAATTTGTTCACTTAAGTAATAATTTATTCACTTGAAAGATATGTTTCTTTTAATAAATAGAGTGAAGCGATTTATGTCCAATAAATATTTCCTTCAAGTGAAGAAATATATTTTTGAAATAACTTCATACACCATTCGTTCGAAAAAATATTTTGGTAAAATTCCTTATTTGTACTGAGTTGTTCAGACATATACCGCCAGATGCGCAGATTTTATAGTCTCACAATAGAAATGGATTCTCCAGTCTTTAAGTTAGCCATACATTTTCACCGTAGATATAGTCTGAAAAATGTGGTGATTGGTGTTTATCGGTCTTCCTAAGCATTGGTCAGTTGGTCTTGCTTGAAATTCTTTTTCCTACTCCGCGAAAATGAAAATAAATATATTATTATAAATTATAATCATTATAATTGCATTGACTATTTTTTTTCAATGAATGGCCCTGCTTCATTTTCATACTTTAACTATTCAACATTTTTAAACAATAGGAGAACTTTCTGTTTGAGTAAATTGTTCTTTGAATCAATTAATATTTTCTCAACTCTGTTACGTCTTTTTTTAAAATAATATACGCTTATTTAAATCAAAGAATCATATATTTGGTACAAAAGAAACTTTTGCTCAGTCCGAGTTACATTTATTTGTATGTAATAATTATCTTCTTGGACTTACACCATACTTCTTTACATTACGGAACTCACCTATCATATCAAATACTTATTTATTACAGTCAATAACAAATCTATTTCACTCAACGCATATTTTGCAGTGTCGAGTAAGTATTTCTATGCCTTAAGCATGGCGTTCCTCAGATCCAAACAAAAGATTTCTTTAATCTGAAGAAATATTTCTTCGGCCATATTCTGCTCTACCATTTCTTTGAATCAAAGACTTTGATTCAAATAAGTTTTTTTTTCAGTGTAGTGAATAGTGTTTTGGCAAACTCGAAGTGATGAGTTACAATATATGACTAATAAGTTACCATAAATTACTGAAAAATTCCGAAAGTTTTGAAATTTCCGGTAATTTATCAATTTTCCATAAATTTCCAGAAAATTTGTTTTCATTATTTCTCAAATAAGAAACTTCCTACATTTGTTAAAAAAAATTTCGTGTGCAACAGATGCTGAGAGTAGGCACTTTCAAGGCCGTAGCCAGACACATTTTTCGGAGGGGGATATACAGCATGAAAAAATGGGGGGGGGGGGGTATGCCGCAGGAAAAAAATCCGGGGGGGGTATGCAGCGGCACACAGGAGAGTATATGTATATTATGTAGATGTTTCAATAATTTCGGGGGGTGGGGGGGTCAAACCGCCTCATCCCCCTCTGGCTACAGCCTTGGGCACTTGTGACGCTTCTAACGTTCACAGTACTTGCCATCGGTTCATCTTCGGGTCGTTTCTGGCTCGTCTTCGGCTCGTTTACGACTCGCCTACAATTTCCCTTCGATTCGTCTTTAGCTCTCACAGCCTACTTTCTGCACTTGTAGCACAATATACTATTTATAACTGCTTTTTCTTACTGTTGCAGAATTGGCCACTTCAATTTTTTTAAGGGTACATTCACAAAATATGTGATACTCGTGGGGGGGGGGGGGCGTAGCAGGAAAAAATCATGTTTGAACCACCCCAGCATATAAGATACAGAAGTAAATGTATACGCGCGCTTGTAGCACTTTCTAACTTTAAATGCGGTATTCTCGAAAATCGGTTTTTCGAATTGTTAACTTTAAGAAGGCCCCGTTGCATCGTTTGTTAACCTAAACTCTAGGCCCGTTGATTTCAGATCGTCACATTTTATAATTGATTAATTATGTAAAGCTTTATTAATATATTTGCTTTCAAATTTTAAAAATTCTTAATACGGTTAATACAAATCTTGAAAACTTACAAATTTCAGTAAATAATATATACTGTGGATCAGTGAGATTTCACTGTTCATCAGTGAAAATCCTTACTTTTATTCAGTGACCCATTTCTCACTGATTGAAGTTTATGAAGTAGAATATTTAGAAAAATGATAGGACTTTCGAAAGTTTTAATAAAAGTTAAAATTTAAATTAAATTGAATATGTTTACCACTGAACTATGATTAAGATACTTTAGTGTAAACGCAATTCAACTATTTAAGTTGATATTATGTTTAATGTTATGGTTGATATTATGGTAAATATAAAATAAGTATAGCAATATTCCTTGCGAAGTGTAATCAAATATAAAAATGTTTTCTCATCACGGAAAACAGTGGAGAGTCAGATTCACTTTCATGCATTGTTAACTTGAAGTTTACTTATTTGCATTGTACAAGAAACAATTTGAATATTTTTGATGTATGAGGTAGTGATCTCAAAATATACAAAACCTAAAGTCAGCATTATCTACTTCAAACAGTAAAAAGAAAGATTGCTAGAACAAGTAGCTTTAGTGACTATTTGAAATAATAGTACAGTTAAACATCTAAGCTGAATAACTAATTTTCATAGTAAGCAAAGAATTGTGAGTTTGACTTTTGCAAGTGAGTTCGATCTCCTTTTTCGCATTGCAATAAGCACTAAGCAAGATTGTTAGCCTTACTATTTGAAATGGTAAGTAAATAAGTGCAGTGGCATAACTAGAAACGTGCAGGCCCCCTCCGAAAATTTGTTTAGAAGGTCCGTTTGAAATTAAAAAAGAACGATTTATAACTTGCTAGTAGTAAGACAACAGTATAATCTAGTATAGTTTTGCTTTACAGTAGTTACGCCACTGATATTTTACAAAATAAAATTGTCGAAAATTATATTATAATGTTTTAACTTTTATCACAATATTATTTGAGATAATTATTATAAATAAACATAGCGAATAACGTCTACCTTATACTTCAATGCTGTTTTTCGTTTGGTACAAAATTGTCTAAATCCAAAGATATTCTGAAAAACTATTTAAACAAATGCTTCTTTCACATTGCTTCTATTATAGAATTTTCTGCATATGATATTTTTAATTTCTTATAACACTAAAAATGGTTAAGATCGTACTTGATCAAGTCACCGTGCAGGTTCAAATATTTTATTATTTGTAAGAATTTTTTTTAGTAGAATAATGCATTTTTATCAAAACTGGGGTTATTGCAGACAATATTTAAAAAATAATTTGTAATAAAATTTTAGTTGAAATTTATTTTCAATTTTAACATAGTAATAATTTTTTCGAGCTTTTCGCATTGATATTTGTAGAAATTATTACCATATAACGAAACAAAACAAAACAAAAAATTTCGGATTTTTAACAAAAAAAATCTATCATACTACTATGATATCGTAATCTTTGAATGTTAATTTCTCGGAACCGAATAATTTTGCTGTATCAAACATTTTTTATTCTGATTCAGCATCTCATATCTCGGGAGAAAAATTTTATGATTGCAAAAAATTTAATTTTTTATCACTATTCAACTTTTGTCTCATCTTTAAATTGTGATTTTGATTCTACATTTAATATATTATTACGCTGTTTAAACTTTTTTTTATTTATATATAATTTATGTAAATGAATGTTGTGTTTTCAATAAAGTGATATGATTACAGAATAAAATAAAAAAATAAAAAAATTTAATTCGAAAACAATTTTTCAACTCTTAATTTTCTATAATACAAAAACATTTGTATAGATGTACTTTTTAAAAATTTAAATCATTCAATCATTTTTAAAGCATCATACATATAATATATTTATAGTGTGAGTTAATACTTCTAAGCAAAATATTTTTTCCAAGCACGTTGCAAAATATTGGATATCTTTTGTATAACAGAATTATCGATAAAACTAAGCGTTTCTTATTATGATTATTGGATTCAGTTTACTGAAATCTTATTTAATTATATCACTGCTAAATTGACGAGGTGCAGTGCTGCCAAATTTCAAAAGGGTTTATTTCACTGATTGTCAGTTACAATTTCAAAATTTGTTAATTTATTGCATTTTATTGTAAAAATACACATCCACCAAGGATGCATCCTTGTTTTGGAAAAAAAAACTTAAGAATTGCGCCCCCTGTAGAAATGTAACAGCATTTTTCACAATGTACGCTTCCTGAAAAATGACATTGTAAGATTTAGTGCGTTTTGGAATTAAACCTCCCAATTATGCGAGACAGAAATTTCTCACGTAGGCATTTGTACGCGATTGTTTTCTAGTTCACTTAGATCAAGGCTCAGATAACTGAAAAAAAGCGTTAACGGGAAGGAACGATTAGGAGAAAAATCAAACTTCCTAATCCTTATCGCTCATCAAACGTTCTCACGTGCGTCTAGTATCACAGCACATTGTTGTAATTGAAGACCAAAATTGCCCTGCTATTATCAAAGAAGCAAAATTAAAATAAAAAATCATTCATAAATGCAGAAGATTTTACTTTATGAAAATCAAAATCAAGAAAAGAATCCAAGAGCGAATTTGGATAGCTGTTGAAATTTAACTCTAAAAGCTTAGATATGTTAAAAAATGTAAATCTTTGAAACTTTTACAATGTGCTCTCATTTAACACATATTGCATACATGTCTTTGACGTTTTTGTACTGCAGCACAAAAAAATAGAAACAAGTTTTCTCCGAAAGAATTTAAATTCAATCGTTTCGCGATTTACTGACCTTAGCTCTTTAAATTTGAGGTCGATTCGTGAGGCTCCGGAGATTTGCACAGTAAAAAAGTAGGACACATTTTTTTTGTCTCACAGAGGACGTGAAAAGTTTAACAACTCGAAGTGTGCGTTCACTTAATACTTAATGCATTTGTACAAAGAACACTTTCTGCTTCTCCAGTTTTAAAAGATTCCTATCATCAAAAGTTATTAACGGTATTTTTTTTGTTTTCGGTTCCTTGCACTTGGGCCATGCACAAATTTAGTAGTACTGATTGTAACGGTTCCGGTTCATTTGGTTTCCTTTTAAGCATCTGTTCGGTTTCCGTTCTGAATATAACGGATATCGCGATTTGACAATTGCCTTCCATTGTCATAAAATAAATGATGAAATTGTCTGCGATTGAAACACTTTTCAAGCCATAAAAAAGCTATCACTTAATAAAAAAAGCATTACATTTGGAAAATTTCTCAAAGACTGAAAAATTAAATTAAAACAATAGTTTTTACTTAAAATTTTGGTTTCAAATTTATTTTAACTGCAAATTTTAACTATGGACAACAGATCTATTGTTAAATGTATTCTAAGTATCAACTAGCCATGTTGATTTAGCTGAATTTAAGTACGGAAGGATCGAAATCAGTGCCTTTGAACGGTGAGCCTTCCACATTCCATGCTTTCTTCAAAATTTTCTCCATTTTCTAGAAAAGATAAAAAAAAGAGATAAATCATAAGTTTTTAAATAATTTTCTATATTAAACAAAATAAAATGCAGTGTAACGTACCAGTTTTTCTGAAGTTGGTTTGTTGAGTAATTTCTGCTGGTGATTCCACATCAATTCTTGTACTTTCATTTGTTCAGCATTTCCCAGCTCATCCAAATTTCTCGAACAATCAATTTTACCCAACTCAATTTTCGATTCTCCTTCGAGCAAAGCATCCCACCAACGTTCTATAGTTTTTTCTAGATGTATCTGTAAAAAGTATTAAACCAATAAAGGGTCCATTTTGAATTTAAATTGATTGTTACAATATGCAGTAAATAAACGGAATCAAATATTTTTTTGATCTAGGCAGTTCAAAATTGAGAAATGTATCATTTTAATTAGATTCAAAATTGAAAAGTTTTAAACCAGATATGAATGGTAGTGAAGTTTATTTGATTTAAAATCCAAAACTTTTGCCTTATTTCCTAATTACATCACCCATTTCCAATCCAGTTTACATTATATTGCAAATTAAAAAAAAATATGCCGTTTTTTTTTAATTTTCAAACATTTTGACTATTTCTGTTCTACGGCTGCTACCACACCATGTTCACACTTATACTTAATTTTTATGTTTTAGGGGACTAAAAAGAAAGCACATTAATGGTTCAAGTTAAAACGAGGACGTGGCTTTGTGCCTTTGCGTACCGAGATTTCGGTACAAATAGCCGCATTTTTTGGTACAAATAGCCGAATTTAATTCGCACCAGAGTGTCACGTGACCAATTATATGGTATTATATTCGGCAGCTTTTTAACCAGGGCACTCAAACCCTGTTCTCATATACATTCGAAGTTAAAAATTAATAAAATTGGACTATTTAAAAATAAATAAATAAAATGGGCCGGACAAACGTGCCCTTATATATTTTGAACCATTTCCCAAAATTTCAGCATAATATGTGCATTTTTATAATCATAAACTGAAAGGTTTTAAGAGATAATAATGCAAATAGCAAACCTTCAAGAATATTTAAATAGTTCTAAACTGGAAGCCTTACAAAATATTAGAGAATTTAGTAGTCAGTAACACTACCCGACGTGACTCGCGTGAATTGAGTATGCATAGTCATTTCGCGTAGTTTTTGGGTCGCTGAAACCGAATCTGGCCATAAAAATGCGATCCTAGCGCAGGTTTTTGAGATGTCCTAACCTAAATGTGCAAAAAACACTATTTTTTACATATTTGAGGTTATGTAGCAACGTCAATTTTTTTCTCAAAAAACTATACAAAGCATGTTAAAGTACAAGTCTTGCTCTTTCAAATGCCGCTGAGTTTGCTCAAATATCTTTTTTTTTCGTCGAGATATTACATTTTGAAAATTTTAAGTTACATAGATTCTGTATGCTTTAAGATACTTTACTTTCCATGACAATGAGATTAGAAGCGTAAGTCCACAAAACCCTAAAAACTCAGAAATTCGGACTGAATCAGGTGGGTTTTACGTTTTTGTGGTCGCTGAATCCAAATCCGGAGTCTATTTGACTCTATCAGGTCAAAGTCAAGGTCGTTTAGAGGTCAAATCAAGAAAAAACTCTAAAAGCGTAGTAGATAAAAATCCTTATTTAATGTTTTCGCGATCGCTGAATCCAAATCGGAGGCCAGGTTAGCTCTATCAGATGAAGCTCACGGTCGTTTGAAGGTCAAATCTAGTAAAACCCGAAAAAACATTCCATTGTCATGGAAATTAAAGTATCTTAAAGCATACAGAAAGAGCAAGACTTGTACTTAAAAATGTTTTGTATAGTTTTTTGAGAAAGAAAAATTGGCGTTGCTACATAACCTCAAATATGTCAAAAAATAGTGTTTTTCGCACTTTTAGGTTAGGATATCTCAAAAACCTGCGTTAGGATTGCATTTTTATGGCCAGATTTGGTTTCAGCGACACAAAAACTATACTCAATCCACGCGAGTCACGTCGGGTAGTGTAATTAAAGAATGTACTAAAACATTAATTTGTATTTCAAAGTTTTACAGAATTTGTTTTTTCAAAACCAATTTTTTTAACGCTAATTTTTAATTCGAAACCTTCAAAATTTAACATTAAAAGCGCTCAAAAGGAAATTTTGTACTGTGATGCATTCAAAAATGTGAAATTAAAATTGCATACATTTAAAGTTGAACAGTTTTTTTATTTGTAATTACAAAAATAAGAAAAATTATTAATTAAGTATTGAAAATATTGCAAAACTGAAAATTGTTAGCTTTAAAAATTCAGGAAATTAAAATTTAACAAATTATGATTAATTTCAATTGAAGATGATAAATAATTTCAAATTGGTTTGTAAGCGTCTAATAAGTTTTAGAATTATATTAAAGAGAAAGCATTTCAAAACGAACTTCAGATCAACACTTTAACCCCTTTATACTTCAAAAAATTTAGATAATTATAATTATCACTTCCGAGTATCCAGTTTATAAAATCGAAATAATTTCGATTTCGATTTGTTTGTTAATTTCATTTTTCAGCAGTTTACAAAATGTATAAATTAAAACTGTAGTAATACGTTTGTTTTGTAAGAAAATATTAAATTTTATTAGTTTTCGAATTTATTTCGATATCGGATTTAGTAATCTATACTTCCTGTATTGAGGGCAGCAACCATGATTTATGATGGTTTAATGGCGCACAAGAAATCTTGGAGAGACTTTAATAAAAAAAAATATTTAAACAGTTTTTTCCAACTTTTGTTTAGTTTTTTAAAAGTTTAGTGGTTTTAGTATTACGCCCAACAGGAAATCAAATAACCATTTTCCAGAATACTCTCTAAACATAATAACTCCCCGTCATACAGTTTTTTTTGTTGAATATATATTTTTTGTAATAATAGAATAGAATTTTACTTTTTTTCAAAAAGGGGTCAATACTTTTTTTTCTTTAAATATTTGAGACGTTTAAAAACTATCTAAAAGTAATAAACAATAAAGAAAAGTCGCATGCAAAAACGCTTTAATTAGCTTAATGACAAAAAAGGATTTTCTGCTACACTAAAACCTTCATAAAACTTTTGAATCAGTTTTTAATGTGGAATAACACTTCCTGAACAATAATGTAAAATAGATTAAACAAGCAATTGAATTTTACTTATTTCAAGAAGGGATCGATACTTTTTTTCTTCAGATATTTAAAACGTTAAAGAACTATCCAAAAGTTTTCAATTTATCTCATTCTTTTATAAAAAATGTTTACTTAGTTTTTAAGGTAGAGTAACACTTCCCAAACAATATGTTGATATATGTAAACAAAAATTCCTATATTTGAATTTTACCATATTTCAAGAAGGACTAGTTACTTTATTTCTGGTTTGAGTGGGTATAATATACATTAAAATCATCAGAAAAAAAAGGGTTCTGTAAAGAAAAGTCAAGTACGTGAAATTTCAGGTTGAAAATGATTGAGGGGAGACATCAGTGAAATTCCAACCCATCCAAATATGAATGATAAATTATTTTTATATTCTTACATACAAAGTTTGGATTTTTTTGTCCGCAAAAAATTAAATGCCTGTCATTTTCTGTAATTTCTTTTCGCTGCACAGAAATCAATATTATCAAATGCCGATTTTTTTAGAGTTGTTGAAATATTTGAAATAAACTTTCCCATAGAATTGAATATTTTTATCCAACATAGGGTATGATTTCAGATGGGATTTTTAACTCTTTGGTTTTAACTTTTTAATCGATCAATATTTCACTAGTATCCACCCTGAAAAAAAATCAGAATATTATATTTTACATACGCTGATATGTCGTCCAGGGAGGAAGCTCCAAATCGATTCATCCTTTCGAATTTTCATGCAGAAATTTCCTTCTAAAAGCGTCGTATATTCTGGAATTGTACACTCTTCTAATTCAATAGAATTTATCGTTTCAGTGGCATTATAGTCTTTCAATATGCTACTTTTAGCAGCGACTTTGATCTCATTGCCGGTGATGACGACTTTTAGCCCTTTCACAGTCTTAATACAGTCTGGGATTTTGACCAGAACATCCAAATCTGCTATTGTTTGAGACCAGGTGTAATTTTCTCTAACAGCCCCATTGTAACTATCAGAGGGTTGTTCTAGTGGTATTAGATTTTTGTTCGGCTCAAAGCCATTTGTTTCTATTTCCACTTCTTGAGCAACACAAGTTGATGGAGACTCCTCGACAATTGGCAGAGGAACCGTGGATTCATGGGACTCTGAAAGAGCTGATGTTTGTAGATAGATGCTCTTCCACTTTTGGGTGGAATCAATTACTAACTTTTCAGCAATTCCAGGTGGAAACCCGAGTTTCTGTTCAGCACTGGATTCTACGTAAAAATCTGTGCTGGAAGGCGAGTTTTTAATTTTTCATACTGAAGACTATATCGTTTATGAGTATCAAGGTACTTGGCTTTCACCAATCTTTTTTATTACAAATAATTTAAATTAATTATTTATGATATTAAAATTTGTTCTTCGAAGGATATTGAATTTAAACAAATAGATAATGTAATCAGTCGGTTATCAGAAATTGATTTAGTAGTTTACAGGGCGTCTGACGAAAATTCTTGTCAAATTCCGTCAAATTCCCGGATGGGAATTAACGTTTTTCCCGATTTATCGTGTGATATATGTGTCTCAATTTTGCACGCCATTATTAGTTACAAAAGTAGTAAAAGATACTAGAAAAGTTTATAAAATAATTTTCTTTTATCAGGATCCGTATGATTTTACCAAGAGGACCGGTTAGAATGAGTTTTAAAGAAAATACCTTGACATGAAAAGTAAAAAAATCATGTGTATTAGAAAAATGGGACATTTATTATTTCTACACAAAAATTTAAAACAAGACAAGACGAACGTTCGAAAATTATTACGACTTATTTGTTCTAAGTTCAGATATTGGAAGAATCCGAGGCAAAATCAGCACAGTTTTGTTCAAACTTCGACTAAATTCTATAAAAGTTACCAACATGCCTTCTCAGAACAAAGTTTCACTAAAAAGAGCAGGCTAGAATATATGTATATTTTTTTAATTGTTCTGAAATTCCAGGTAGTCCTATACTTCTTGCCGGTAGTGTGTATATAAAAATTGTATTAAAAGAGTTAATTAAAAATTACTATTAAATTATTATTGCTATTGTTTCAACTTGAGAAAGACTTACATCAGTAGTTAAACAAATGTAAACATTCAATTGAAGCCTTATGAACTATTTCCATTTTTAAAATAATTTCATATTAATATGTTCATAATAAATTTAAACTTTTAACGTTAAAATTGTAATTGTTTCGTTTCATTATGTTGAATTTTAAACTTGTAAGTGAAATTTTTTAGATTTGATGTATAAATAACAACTGAACAATTATTGATTTCAAAAGGCCTAAAATAAAAATAATTTAACTTCTAAATTGAAACAATTTTTTATTACAAAATTATTTCAAAATATAGAGTAAAACTTTTTCAAAACCTAGTCAAGACATTTTCAATACAGTTCCAATAAAAGATAGCTTAAAAATTGTAAATCGATTCCACATTTTGAAACTCTTATGTTATGTTTATTACATTTTGTCCAAAGAATACAATAAACAATAGAAAAAGAGGATTAATAAAAAACAAAAAGCTTTATATTAGTTTTTGATATCAAATACGCGAAAAAAAACTAAAATAAAAAATTGCACATGAAGCGATATTTAAATAAATTTGGTGAATATTATAATTTACAGAGATGAAAAAAAAACTTTGTCTCAAAAGAGGAGATAAGCAATGGTGCTGGAATTTTGACTGAAGTATGAACTTTTTAAATTTAAAAACCGGAATTTAAAAAAATAACATCTCACCAAAATATAAATGTACAAAAGACTGCAAAATAAGCTTTTTCATTTCTTTTTTAATCATATAAAAAATTTATTTAAGTCTTTAATATTTTAAAATGTGATTCCATCAAAACAGAGATTTTTGCACTAACTGTCAATTCAGAATTGTGTCTTTAATGATTTTTATTAGAAAGATATTTTGAATAATTTGTACTTACCATCTGAACAAGAAACCAAAGAAAGCGTCCAAAAAGTTAGTTATGTTCTTTTCTTCACTTAAAATTTGTAAAAAAACCTGATCGTGTTGTCCATCCATTTGACACAACAAACGTCAACAAGAAATTTATCGAAAAAACATAACATAACCCCGTTTCACAAAATCATACACACGCGTTATGTTTAGCATTGTCAAGTTGGTGAAACTGTAAACTAGTACAGATGGCACCACTGATCAAGAAACAGTGGTGCCATCTCTTAGAATTTTCCAGAAATACAAATCGCGTTTTACTAAGTTTTACCGCGAAAATCAAAGTATAAACAAAGATTTAGTGTAAATGAAACTTTAACATTCCATAAATAAAATGAATGATTTGAATAATATTTTAAGGCGAGAAATTCATTTATGATGCTAGTTTTTTGAAACGGAAATAACAATTGAGTATTTTCTCATAGAATAATCTGAATAATGAATGCGAATTTCGATGGTCAGAGGTATAAGAAAAAGACATACTACAGGGGCAATGTGGACTAATTTATTACTGACTAGCGCAATAATTACTATTTCTTTTATGGGTAAAAATCAAGAAGTTGACAATATCATGTGCCCGGAATATTATACGCATGTATTTGGAGGAACAATTGCCCTAATCCTAACAAAAACGTCAACGATGCAAAAACTTTCCCGAGTACAATTAAATGAAGTTGTGAAATCAAATTTGGCCAGGTAAAATGAAAAAATAATAATTAAAATTCATTGAATACACGTATCCAAAATTAAATTTGTTAAATTATGTTTCAGAAATTAAATTTGAGAAGAAAATTAGAACAATTATTCTTAAACAAAATTTAAAAATTATAACAACTTATCGGGATTGAATGTATTTCTTCAGTCTAAATATCAATAAAATTGACTGTAAAAGTCCTCTCCCTTCGTCAATAACCTTCTCCAAAATTTTGTTCATCGAAATGACTTCAATCCCGCGATGTTGTTATCATTTAAAAATTTTGTTTATAAGTAATTTTCTGAATTTTTTTCTCAAATTTAAATTCTAAAACAACATTTGAAAAATTTATTTTTTAATACTCGTAACCAATTAATGTGAATTATTATTTTTTCATTTCACACCTTCATTTAATTGTACTTGGCCAAGTTCGTGCAATGTTTCTGGTAGGATTTCACTACTTAAAAAAAAAAATATTACAAACTAAATACTTATAAGAATAATCCTTGTAAAGGGTTTTTTTAGTTTTAAAATAAAACTGTTACTTATAGTTAAAATTGTTCCTTACATTAGATTTACAGTTAGATCTGGAAAAGGAGGCTATTCATAACGCATTGATATGCATATACGAATAGACAGCATTTTGTGGTACGAGTAAACACGTATATTAATAAATTATATTTGTAGAATTAAATATGCAGAAATATAAAATGAAGCTTTTTTCTCGTTTCCTATTATAGTTTCAGAGTTATAATGACTTTTTAAATGTCCTCGAGTTTTTATGTCATCCGACAACAAAACAGTTTTTCATTAATGTTATGCCTTAAGAATTTATTTTTACATTGAAATAAATTAATAATTAAAGATTATTCAATATATTTCAAGACATGAATATTTAATTATACTTGAAGAATCGTTAGTTTGACCAAAATAATCGATTTAGAAGCCTGGAAAAGATCGTACAACAATTCGGCGTCATCCAGTAATACGGGTTTATGATTAGTAGAAGCATATTTTGGCGATAAATTTATGAAAATATTATTAAAAAGATTTCTTCCTACCTGTAAAATAATTGATTGATAGGTTAATCCAGACTAGATATATTCTTTAAAATTATAACATTTTTATTGTATAATCTTGTCACGCGGTAACAGAAAAGTAATTTATTTGCAACGAATGAAGTTAATTGCAAAAGGGGAAATAATCGATATTCCGCTAAATTGTTAATAAAAAAATGATTTTAAATAAATATAAAGAAACATTTTACTTGTATTATAATGTTTTGCCACATGAAAAATTATTTCTAAACATATCATCTTAGTTAATGAATTTTAATTAATATACACAATTAACTTCCATAGGGTAAAAATATTGGGAACATAAGGTTCATTAGGATAATTAAGACATTGTGCTTATTTATTAAGAATAAATATTACATATATAGGCACTGACTAGTATTACGGAATTTGCCGTAAAACGTAACCAGTGAAGTATAGCGTTAGGGCTATAGTATTACGAAATTTTTCGTAACGAAGTAGCCCGGAACGAGCTGAAAAAAGAGTAGTCTTACGGACAATTCCGTAACAGTAGACAGTTCGTATTATATACAAACTAAGGGTATGAAATAATCAATAAAAATAAGAATTTCATTCCGACAATTATATTTTTAATTATTTGTATCGTAGTGGATTTGTTTTCGAAAAAAGTATGTTTTTAGAGTTTTCATTCTGATGGTTATCATTTATATCTAAGGATTATAATTTGCACTAGAAAATAATAATTTATTTTTCGTTTAAATGTATGATTAAAAAAATACAAATTACAAAAAAACTGTTTAATCGAAGTATGGAAATATGATGATGTAAAAAATCAGGACACTCGAATGACAAAAAAATTGTAGGATATGGTTCTGAATAACATTCTTTTTTTTATGGAATTTAATTTTAATTCCAATTTCTTTAATAACAAACGTTTATCGCTTATCGTTCGGTTTGATAATAATTTATACCTACTATTAAAATGAATGTTATCCACATTTTTTATATTTTTTTATGTCTGAACTAAAACTCTATTCGATAATAAAAATGTATCGGTAAAAAACTACTGGATGTTGTAATTTTTTAGTAATTTTCTACTAGTTTAATCACAGAATAAGTGAAATAATTGTACAATTTTTACAGATTAATGTTTACAGTTTAATGTAAGATTCTTGATATTTTTATTATCTGAATTGAAATATAATTTTCAATTAATACTTTCTTTAAAATAAATGTCTAAAGCTATTCGTTGGTTTGTAATTGGACATACTGGACAAGTCCACAATAGCGCCACTGACGGTATTTGCAAGGAATTTCCATACCAGTCAATGTTTCGTGTCTGTGCCTCTCTTGATTCGATTGTACCTACACATTTTCTGAAGGGCCTCTGTAGGTTATATTTACTTGTTGCCGTTTTACATTTAATAACAATTGTGGTGAGTTTGTTCATATTTACATTTACTTTTTGGATAATGTAACAAATAGAATTTGAACTTAAGTGGGAAAGAGACACACAATGGATGTAAGCACATGCATCTATTTGTTTACGTACACTACAGAGCATTTGGTATCAATCTTATTTATTACAAAAATAGTAGGACAATGTAGTCGGTTTTTTTTTCGACGAGAAGAACAATGACATACTTTAATCAGAGACACATTTACACTGATTATGTAATTGTTTCATGAAGCTCTAAAACAACGAGGATTTATAATGGATAATAAAGACCGCGAGCTGGATATCTATCGCGATACACCCGTACGATATTTGGGTAATATAATAAACAGGTTTCTAGTTATGCAATATGCCTATAGCATTTTATTTCATAAAGACACCCTATGATGATATTAAAAAGTATTTCAATGTTTCAAAGAAGTAATGAAAAACTGATGAATATTGTCATGTATGCATATATGACTTTCCCGCGAAAGGTAACCATAAGGGTTGTTTTATGATTTTAGGTAACATTATTTTTAAATTCTTCTCTTGCATTTGTAAGATGCTGCAAAACGTTTCTTTAAAGATTATTGAGTCTGAAACATAGTAACATTTTTAACGAAGAAAACTTACAATTAATTACGTAAATTTTGGATTGGGCAAAAACAGAGATCAATATTTAACTTCCTAATCGATCTAATCTCATGATAGGGTATCTGGAAGGAATTTTAATCAGTTATTTCTCAATATTTGCATCGAACATAGGCACATGAATTATAAAGCATCCTAAAGGCTTACATTTTTTTGGTAACAAATTAGCGTATGTTGCAGGTTATACAAATGAAGTGGGAGAGGCATTCCGAAGCATCATTCCAAAATCAATCGTATGGTGCAGTTACATAGTTGCTTGTGGTTATGTGCTCGCCGATACTTTGCACAAAGGATCTAAAGTCTATCAGGTTTGGCCTTTTGTAGCTTTAATATTCTTTTTAAACAAAATATAATTAAATATAGTGACAATTATTTTAAACTCTGATTTATTTCAATTTCAGAAAGATTTGTCACCTAACAGAAATAAAAAAGTACTGCTCTCGACAACTGACACCCTACTATGGCAGGGTCTTGCATCAGTCGTCATTCCAGGTATAACAATTAACAGAATATGTGCAGGAGTCATTTACTTGCAAAGAAGAAATGTTAGAAGTAGTTTGAAAAGTCGATGGATTTCAACTGCTGTAGGTCTTGCATCAATTCCACTGATAATTCGTCCAATAGATTTGACAGTGGAAGATGCAATGGATGCCACATTTAGAAAGTGGACTGGGTATCATCCCCATCATGAAGAAGATGATCCAACAAAGAGTAAATGAAAGTATTATTAGAATTAAATAGTACAAATTTTACTGTAGATATTATACAAACAAAATATGATGATAAAGAGCACAATCAAGTGCACTGAGTAAAGCATATAGCGGACCCATATTTTCTGTTGTTACAATTATATATTGTTGTGATTGCTTCATAAGAGAATTTCGCGAACAATAAACTTCGTTGACTTTATTATACATGGCCGTATTTTTTCTTAAATAAAGTAGTTTATTCATAATTTTTATAATAATTATAATCTTAAACTCAACTTAAAGTAATTTTCATATTACTGTGAATAATGATTTTTATAAAAAGGTGTTTTTTTAGTTTTTAAAAATAGAAATTTTAAATCAATAAATATTTTAAGTTTTATTTTTGGGGTGGAAAAATGTACCTTCGGTCGATAATGTCGAGACGACCGGATAAGTCCTTTGGTTGTGAAGGAAGGAATTCGAGAAGCCAAATGGTAACAAGGTGTATGGTAACAAAGTTCAATTTTTACTCTAATAGTGTATTCAATCATTACGTCACACTCAGTCGATAATAAGTGATGATGTTATTTTGAAATTAATCAACACTGATTAATTTCACAATAATAACTGCTCCTTATGGACCAGTAATCAACAACATTGATTAATTTCAAAATAACACCTTTACTTATTCATTACCCTGGTCTACACCAAAGATGAAATATCTTTGTCTACACCATGACATCTCAAGGACTCATTTGATAATGTCAAATATAGTAGGGCAGTGTTATGTGGTAGAATCTAAACTCTAAAGTGAAATATCGTGTTCAGTGCATAAGTTGTGAAAAATGGTGCTTTCGTTTTGCTTTTCAAGTACAAAAATTATTTCTCCAACTGTGAATTGGTATTCGGTCTATTTATAATTTTTAAATTTCTCAGAAAATAATATAATGTCCAAAATTTGAGGTTGAGGTGCCTAGGGTTCCATACGAGCGAATTATAGCAGCAGCGGTTCTAACGTCTCTCAAACTCAATTTTAAAACACTTAACTCTCTTTACTGTAAAAACCTTTACTGGTGCCTATGTATGATCACTTAAGGGATCCTATGAAATGAAACAGCTCCCAGAAAGCCAAATGTTCTCATCGTGAAATCAGGTGGAAATCACGCGTGATGAAAAAAATCACGCGTGAACTCAGAGTGGACAACAATTGCCAAATCACCATGAAGTCATGTGGAAATCACGCGTGAAAATTTACGCGAGACTCAGACGCGACAAATACACATCACATGAAACTTCACTGTGAAATCTTTTGCAGATGACGGTGATTTTTCATTTGCGTATGATTTTTCCTTTTCACTCCACGCTTACCGCGTTCGAATTCAAGATGATGTCATCTGGAATTCACGTGTGAAAAATCACGCGTGACTCAGACGTGACAAACACATATCACATAAGAATTCACTGTGAAATCATTTGTAGATTGCGCGTTTTTTTCATGTGCGTGATTTCATGAGCACATCACATCAAATCACGCGTGAAATATCACGCGTGACTTTAACGTGATAATCGCGGTGGCTATCTGGGTGAAAAGGAAAAATCATACGCAAATGAGAAATCACCGTGATCTGGAAAATATTTCAAAGTGAAGTTTCATGTGATATGTATTTGTCACGTCTGAGTCTCGCGTAAATTTTCACGCGTGATTTCCACATGACTTCATGGTGAGTCGGCAATTGTTATCCGCTCTGACTTCACGCGTGATTTTTTTCATCAAGCGTGATTTCCACCTGATTTTACGATGAGAATATTTGGCTATCTGCGTATATACGTATAAGGTATTTTCAGCCGGGGTGAAATTGCAAATAGAAATAAATTTAAAAAATGCTAATCAGTAGTTAAAAAAATGTCATATGAAATTGAAAAGCAAAATTACCACCCAATTTTTTCACCACGTATGCAGTGAAAACCATGATTCACCGAAACTCCAAATAAACAATGCTATTCTCCCACATAGCCCACATGACATCGTCCTACTATATTTGACATTATCGACTGAATGTGATGTTATGGTATAGAATACTCTATAGCTAAAAAGTTTATTTTGTGGCTACATTTAAAAATGATTACAATAATAAAAAATGTTTTTAAATAAAAAGCTCCGTGATTGCACTTAAAAAAACGCTTAATGGAAAAAACATTCTTTTTCTATTTATATATATTTAAATTAAAAAAAGGGTTTTTTATGGGAAAAAATTGTGCTTACATGTTATATTTATAGTGATATTCTTAAATTTAAAAAAAATTACATTCGAGTGCTTTTCTGGCACATCGCACCAGTAAACTGTAAGGGGTCGTTCAAGTATTACGTAAGCATTTTTCGGGGGAGGGTGAAACTCTTGTGACTGTTTACCTAGGGCGGCTGCTCAAGGAAGACGTAATGCACTTGAGGGGGGGTCAAAAGGTCAAAAATCGGGGAAAAATGCGAAAGTAGCCATCACTTTAGTAGAACCGTCACCACCATACAAATTTTTTGCACCATAGGTGGAAGGTTTTGTCTGTCCGATTGGTAAGGGGGGGGGGGTCTTACATAATATTGTTTATTGGTGAGGAGGTCTCACAAAATTATTATGGATGCTTATACCCTGAGAAGGATGGTGGCAGCGTAGCCAGGTTTTCATAAATGGAGGGGTTCGAAAGGCTGAACAAAAAGTACGTTACTACTTACAGGGAAAAATGAGGATAATTTGCGACATAAAATTTATAAATGTCATATTTATCGTCCTTGCGGGAGAAATTGTTTTAAAATCATAAAAATGCTACGATATTATGCACATCCATTAAACTTTCCTAGCATATTTTCAATTATTCAATAATTAAGGAGGTGCAAATGTCCACGATTGTTTACGAAGGATGCCGGGGGTTTTAGCAAAAATCTACGTGGATGGTGGGGGCGGTCAAAATGGTCTAAAAAATAATCGCGTAATAATTGAAGGACTCCTTTCATCCCTTTCCGAGCTAGTTCTTTTTCTTTAAATAAATACATCTAATTTTATAACTTGACAAAGGCCATACCACGCTGAAAAAACAAGTTCTCGTCTCTTGCCAGTAGTCCTTTAGCTTCCGTAAGAAAAGTATGTACCTAGAATCAGGTAGCCAAACTCCTAAATTCTAAAGTACGAGAACGAGAACGAGCTTACCAAACCAAATTGTCACGACGGCAGCACATAGGCAAAATTTCGCGCCACAAAATCAAGTGAATATATCCAGCAGTGCAAGTCTAAAAAGTGAAATCAACTATACGAAGATCGATAACAAAAAAAGGGGCAATCCCCCCACATATCGGATAAATGCCGAACATCGGGCATTTTTACCTGGAGGATCCATTAGAGATTTCAGGAAAAAGGGCGTGAAGATGCCAACGACAAGGACAACGAAAAACAAAGAAATTGCAAATCCACTAAAAACACAGGCAGGTTAACACTCACAGACCATATGGCAGACCAGCCGAAGGAACGGGAAGAACGGGAAATAAAAGTCAACCCAAAATAACAGAAACACCATCGCAACCGTCAAAGAAAACGATAGAAGAATTTCAACAAAACGAAAACATGGATGAGCAGCAATTAATGGAGATTCCAAGACAGGAATACCAACTACTAATTTCCAAGAGTTAAGAGCAACAGAAAACAATAGACCACCTATTGAAAACGATCCAAGAACAAATGGAAGGAATACAGAGTTTGGAAAAGGCACAAGATAAACAAGACTCCAAAATGGAAGCAGTGGAAGAAAATGCATCGAAAATGATGAGAATGGAGCATAAATCGAGTACCCAGGGAAAGCCACATAAAATTTTGAATGCAGGAGGATCGAGGAAAAATTCCATTGGCCCGGCAGGTGATAAGCTCAACGACACCTCCCAGAGGTAACAACAAGAAAATTCAGGGGACCAACCATCAAGTGAGTCAACTAGCTGCATGAAAGGAAGGCCACGTCCCATCGTCATATATGGAGTAAACCGCAGGGGGTAACGGCAAGCTTAATTAAAAAATCAATGAAAAAAATGCCAAATATTTGGCCACGTAGCTTCAAATTGTCGATTAGATTATAGGTGCGTGAAATACAAAGAAAATCATGAGCAGGGCAAATTTAAACTGCCATCGATTGAAATAGTACATGATAGGAGTAAACTCTATTGCATAACGTGTCAGAGTTTTGGACACCCGGCCTCTTACAAAGGTTGTCCAAAACAAGTAGAAATGCGAGAACAAATTTTTAAAAAAGGCAGGATGTGAAAGAAAATAGGATCATCAAAGAGAGTATGGTAAATAAAAATGTCCAAAGGAGCTTGTATTTCTCCAATGTTGCAGGAAATAACAAACAACAAAACACCCGAACTCCACGTTCAACACAAACACAATACAATACAAGCATGAAAAATGAAGTAACAAAACAGAATGCACAATCTACACCACAAAAGACATACTTGACTCAAATATCTGAATTAATAAAAAAAAAACAGTGAGAACATACCAAAATTATTCCAAATGATGACAGACTTTCTAGGCATTTTCAATGGAGGACAATAATGATTGGAATGTACAAAATATAAAAATTAAAAAGTTAAAAATTTCTCTATTAACGTAAACTCAATTATACAAAATCAAAGGCGGGGTAGTCTTTTAAATTTTCTAAAAAGAATAACTCCGACATAGCAGATTTGTGCGAAACAAAATTGAACCTAAAACATAAAATTGAATTGAAAAATTATAACATTATCCGTAGAGATAGGCCAAATGCAGTACAGGGAGGGGAAGTGGCATTATTAATTAAACAAGTAATAATATCGGAAGTCGAGCAATTTAAAAATTTAGAAACGGTAGTTATCAGCATTAAACTTCAAAATAAGCAACAACTCTATATTATTGCAGCGTATACAGCATATGGAAAAGATTAAGTTTCATCGAAGAAATAAACCAATTATTTGAAGTCCTGAAGCTGGATGAACCAAATTACTACTTTATACTTTCAGGGGACCTAACCGCTAAACACCTAGCTGCATTCGGCATTCGGCGAATGCCGAGCAGCTCGCCGAGTAGTTCGCCAAGTAGCGAGCATACCCGAACACAGGTATCCAGACATGCGTACATCGCCAAATGACGAGTAGGTTTGGAAACGGCGAATATTCGTTCTTCTCTCTTCAATCGTCGTCTGCAGAAGTCGAGAATTTTTAACCAAAGAGACAGATTTTCATTAAAAATGATGAGAAAAATAACTTTCAACTATCTAAAAAAGACCAATTTTCTACAAAACAATTGAATTTTCAGACAAAAAAGATGAATTCTCAACGAAAAATGAAATAGTTTATATTTCAATCCATAAATATTTTCATTTTAACCCTTTAAGGACCAAGCCTTGATCCCGTTGAATAAAAATTCAGGAATAATGTATGGTCATTTTTTGATCGATTTTTGCAAAAAAAATTTTTTTCAATATTTATAATTTTCTCAGTTTCTATTGTGTATACGATAACTTATAACCACCTCACGAGATGCGGAATGGTCCACTTCGATCTAATGCACGTATTTATTTTGCAGAATTCTAAGCTTGTTACCTGACAATTAGGAAAATCGAAAATAGTGAACGTTGCTCATCTAAAAAAGAAAAATGTTCTACAAAATAGTTAAATCCTCAACCAAAAAAGATTAAATATTTGCAACAAGAGACGAATTTTCTACAAAATATTAAAAAATTTTAACCCAAAAATATGAATTTTTAACAAAAAAGTTAATCTTCAACCAAGCAGTTGAATTTTCAGACAAAAAAGATGAATTCTCAACGAAGAATGTTGTAATTTAAAAAAAGATGAAATTTCTACCAAAAGAGATGAATTTTCAAACCAAAAAGACGAATTTAAAAAAAAAATTATTTTATTTTCAACCAAAAATATTGTTTAGTCAAGAATGAAAAAAAAAAATCTTAGGCAAATTATAATTTGAAGAAGAAAAAAAATTTAATACAAAATAGAACATTAATTTTTTAAGTTTTCTAAATGAATTTCATTATTTATATATGAATTTTTATTATTTATAGATTACTTATTCTTTAGCTTATTTATTTAGGAATAAATAATATTAAAATACAATTTTCCGTTACTTTCGTATAAAGTTAAAGCTTCATGAACTATACGAAATAATTACGTTATCCAAAAGTAATGGAAAATTAAATGATGATTTGACGATTTTTGATAAATTAAATCATGATTTTTTATTGTTGATAAATGATTTATTATTTAGTTTAATTCCTTGTGAATAAATAATTAAACAATATATAAATAGTAATACGTACTTACCTACCAAAAATGTTCGGCAAGTAACTCGGCGAATATGTGGATGCCCCGTCCCGAACGTCAGTTTCTCATTTAACTCGCCTTGGTGCTCACCCTACTACCCGTGTGGAAAAATTTCGTGGCGCTGCACTGTTTCTGTCCAGTCCGCTTTGAGTCGACACTGGCACTCCACAGGCTGACTGTCCAGTGGCTAGACTGGGATGTAACGCTCGGATCGACAAGTTTCTAGACAGATCGGCTATTTTGGTAAAAAATAATTAATAATTAAATAATATAATTATTTTTTATGCCATAAAAGTCCAATATATAGATTTTGCAGATAATTAAAAATATAAAAAAAGTTTTTGTACAAAAAAAAAGAAGAAATGAGTTTCCGCAAATCTCTTGTACATAGGCCGGGTGTCGAACTTCTGATGTAACTTCCTATTATATTGTTGTAACTTTGTCCCGTCGCCTTAACACCTCGGCCATCTAAAAGCTAAATTTTTTTTCATTTTTTTCGGATATGAATTTCAATTCATCACATCCCAATATTTATTTGAATAGAACATGAACCATTTTTAAACATTAAAAGTTCTGGATGTGTGAATAAATCATTGAAAAAAATAAAGTTTGTATGATTTTCTTGCGGTTAGACTACGAAATAATGATTGTTTATTATTTCAAATAATTAATACGTTAGGCTTAATTATTATTTACGCAATCAATGGATAATTAAAATAAATTGAATAAATCATTTATGTTCAAATTTGATTTTCTGGAATATCATCAATATTATACATAGCATTATACATATTATAATTATTAGAAATTCAATATAAATTTATTATAAATTGACTACATAATTCAATTGAAAAAAAATGTTTTCAAACATTCTTAAAAAAATCGTTCTTAAGAATACAGTTCTTGTATTAAGATTTCGATCACCTTCAACCATTATTGTTTACTATCTTAAATATGTATTGGTGTACAATTAATTATTGCTTAAGCATTTGTGCGATTGTGTATTGTAATTTTCTAAATCTTTTATTAAAAAATGATTGTTTTCTGAATTCACCTCTGTAATTTTTGTTTAAGTCCAAACCGTGATTCTATCTAGAAACTAGCTAAAATCTGGACAATCTTTATATATTCAAATTCGCAACGAACTCCTAGATAGCGCCAAGACTGGGACTAGACAGCAGAAAGTTTTGAATTAAACACGTACAGAAATAGACAGCACCAGTGAAGCGCCAGGCTAGTATTGCGTGAATGAACACAAACTTAATCATAGAAAAACGAATTGGGAAAATTTGCAAAATGCTTAGAAACGGAATATATCTCGGATATTCCAAATAATATAAATTTATACAATGAAGAAATTGTAATATATTTGAGAGATATAAACACGGCAATAACGATTGCTATAAATAATACGGTACCTAAAATCAAAAATAAAAATTCTATGGAATGTTCTCAAACGCCTTTAATTCTGAAAATCCAGAGTCTAAAAAGCCTTTTGGTCACCAAAATTAACAACATTTTTAGACCATTCAACAGACAATTAAATGTTCTGCAAACCCAAGCAAAATTCCTGAAAAAGACCAAAAAATATTTTTCCACAAGTAAATCAAATTTTTAGAGCAAGAGGTGAAATATCCATTCCACAATTAAGAATCCAAAATCAAAATATCCCACTTCTTCAGGAAGCAAATGTGAATGCAAATAGCCTATACTTAGATATAAAACCAATAAATTAATAATATCCAAACAGGAGGATAAACCAAAAGTAATAGGAACGCATTTTCAAGACACACACACAAAATTTCTTCGCTTTGAAAGAGAAAGATTAAAGGAAATTATACACGATAAAATATCGAATTGTGAAACAGAAATAGAAAACGAGAAAGAATCCAACACTACAGTAATCACCTTCAGTGATGACTTGAAGTCCGATTCATTTGCATTACAAGTAAAAATCCCGAACTTCTTCACTTCAAACAGAGCACGTTAGAAAATATTTAGAAAGTTAAATAATAAAAAATTTTCAGGCATTGATGGTATTCCAAATATTGCGTTAAAACATGTTACACCTACAATTGTGCATGAATATTGTATCTTGTTTAATAATATGTTAAAAAATAGTTTCTTTCCGGAAGAATGAAAAAATCTATAAAAAAATCTATACCTAAAAAAGGAATTAATGGTAACAACCCAGCAGACTTTTGACCTATAAGTTTATTACCAAATATAAGTAAAGTTTTTGAAATTATATTAAAAAACTCTCTATTGCATGTATGTGAAGAGAAATAATAAGTTATACCGGCATTTCAATTGGGATTCCGGCATAAGCATTCAACAAACAAGGCAATAAATAAATTAACGTCTGGCGTCTGCAGGGCAATTAACACGATAAAAAATATTTTGGAGCTTGTTAAATAGACCTAGAAAAAGCTTTTGACATAGTATGGATTGAAGGCCTTATTTATAAACTATTGAAACTAAAATGACCTAAACACATTATCAAAATGATTGAAGAAATGATAACAGGAAAAAGTTTTATAATTACGGACGGCAATATAACTATTGGTAAAGTTTTCAAAGTACTTAACGGTCTTCATTAAGGAGCAGTACTTTCTGCTATCCTTTTTAACATCTTTGTTTACGAATTATTAACAATGTATGGTCTAAATATAGGAGCTCACAAGAAAGCAATAGCTTTCGCTGATGACATAATAATATACATCATAGGTAAAAAAGCATAAAAAATACAAGAGGAACTTCAAGATTTATTTTAAAATATTCAATATTACCATTATACTTGGGAACTAAAATTATTATTATTATACCATTAAGCCATTTCCCTTTCGGGTTTAGCGTGTCTCACTTGGTGAGGGAGGGTGTAATGTCGGGGAGAGGTTTTGATTTTTAGATTGATCTAGAATTCCCGTGTTATTTATTATTTAAATAACACGTTCGTTCCGCAACACTGCTTCGACCCAGGTTGCTGATCTATCTCTCTAGCGATCAGCCCAAGTGAAGACCCTCCCAAGGTCGTCATGCGAGGTTGCCCACTCGGGCCCATCAGTATTCAAGGTCTTTTGTTTCAGGCGTCGTTCACTCTACTGACACTCGTTTTATAAACTGTTTATCGCCACACTTTTCTGTCCTGGCATACTTCTCTAGCTTTCTTCACGTCCATGCATTTTATCATGCAAGCTCTCGTGTTTCTATGGCTTCTTATGTATCTTCGGATTAAGGTCTCATTCACGCATTCTAACCATTCTTTCCGCTGCCTGCCTCTGGACACACTGCCATTTACTTTACCTTGATACACTTGTTTCATTAGTCGTTCATCTTTTATTCTTTCAACACACCCGAACCATCTTAACCGATTTCTTTGCCATATATGTCAACTAGTGTCTCTTCTGCACCTCATTCTTTGAGGATTATCTCGTTACTCACTTTGACCATCAGTGTTTTCCCGCATATTTCACGCATGAAATTCATGTCAATCGCGATAATTTTACTCTTATCCTTTTCTTGACAGGTCCATGTCTCGCTACCGTATAACACAGTCGGTACAAATATATGCCTGAGAGTATGCCTAGGGAAACACAGATCAATAGAGTCTAATTACAAAATGTATATATCAAATGAAAAAATTTACAATTTGGCTAATATGAACAAAATAGATTCGCAAATATTGAAAATAAACTGCCGTACAAGTTAAAAAGACACTTATGTCTGTACAGCTTCGAACGGAGAAAATCAACGAGAAAGATTTTGTCTCGAAAAAGTATTATGGAATTAATTTTTTATAAATGTTTCAACATCTGTCATACAAGTCGATGCATATTTTGCTCATTCTGTAAAAAAATGTACATTTTTTATTATTTGCTATAACAAAATCGATATGTGGTTTTTCATAGAGAAAAATACAGAGAGGAAAACCGCCAGTCGATTACCTGTAAAATAGCATTATAGACCTTATTGTATTTAAGACGGAGCCTCGACGCTTTTACAAGTTAAAAAAGACCGTGAGTCGACACGCGATCTTTCTGAGCGAATTACAAATTTCAGTCGCACAAAACTTGTTATTAAATAAAATGTATTTGTTTATGTCAAAATTCTCGTTTGCGTACATAGATGCAGTTTTGTTTTGTAAATCGATTGATGTGAAAATCTCTTCTTCGGCAGATTTTTTATTTAAGTTTTATGTCATCCTAAAGATGTTCAAAGTAAGGCTACACAAAGTTGGGAATTTAGTAGGTGGTTTGAAAATAATCTTCTAGGTATATACCCAGGAGCGGATCGAGGGGGGGTGTCACGAAGCCCCCCCCCCCCCCCCCGAAAATCCAGACTTACATCTGAAAGATTTTTTTGACGACCTTTTTCTTAGCGATGTTCCTAACCAGCTCTGTGGTGGCACCACCCCCCGAAACCCCTACCTGGATCCGCCCCTGTATATACCATTCGAATATGAAACTATGATTAGTTGAAATCTCTTGGTGACACAGACTTTGAGAGTCATTTTTGCCTCTTTTGTTAAAAACCGGCTATTGGTAAAGAATGGGTGGGGAGAGGTGGAAGAAAAGTATTACGTTATATTTGCACGGAAATAAAGAATGATATGGTTGACTTAAAATAATAATAATAATAACATAACAAAAGTTCGTAGTGAAAATAATACATAAGGATAAGAATATATAAGAACCATAAAAGTATTATATGTATTTTAAAAGTCATAATCTGCAAGACTATTATCGGTCGGGGTTAGAACGATTATCGAATGCATTGAGATGCAATGAGTTACATGCATCCTTCTATTTTGCGTCTCTCCTCGCAGTGGCCACAGAACAATGGGAATGAATCAGCAAACCAATGGATGAGCCATGTGACGTGAAATATATATTTTTTTTAACGATGGGCACCACGTCGCTTCACTAGCAGGAGGCGGTCATATTTCTTTCTTCGCGGAAAAGCGCTGCAACCTCTTTACGTTTGCGAGGAGAGACGTGGGCATAAACTTCCAAAGATTATGTTCTAGCGTTATTTTTACAATGAGGGGTGTGAGTGATGATCTTATTCTTACGCAAAGTAATTTTTTTATTCCTTCGTACCCATACCCATATCTTTCTAACAGTAAACCCTTAATTTATAATTACACAGTTCATTTTTTAAATACAAATTACCTTAATTTCAACAAGAGAGCAGTATTTTTTCAAATGCACTGAAACTGTATACACTATAATGAACAAAAAATATTTTAAAATTCTCTTTGCATCTGAAGCTGTTTAAAATTTGAACGCTTAACAATGCAATGACTATAGAGCTCAAGTGCCTTAAATTTTGGGCGCTTACTCACCCCCTCTTATCCTCCTATAACCCTACTCCTGACACACCCCATAATTTCTATCCTACTTCTCTATCAGCCCTCCACCCCTCTTAACCCTGCAAAATCTTCCTTCATCCTCCCACCTACACATCCATTAGGACCATTAGGCCTTCCGCCTTTCATCATAGTTCACTCTCTCTCACCAATAACCCTTATATAACCTTAAATTCCTTTTACCCCTCCCCCTCTTTTATACACCACTCGTCTACTCGTCCTTTCTGCCCCTCCATACTTTCGCCTAACCCCCTCACATAACTCCCCTAGACCCTTCGTCCCGCCCTATATATTCTACAGCATTCCTTTTATATTAGCCATCCACACTCTCCCATAAGCCACTCTTCTCCTCTCTCTTACTTGCCCCTTCACACTCTTCCCTTACCACCTCACATAATTCCCCTAGGACTAGGGCCCCTCTTGCCTTCTGACCCTCTTATCACTTTCATCATCTATCTTTCTCTCATCTCTATCCCCATCATCCTTTGCTGGCTCAAACCCTTGTGTGCACTACCCCCCACCCCCTTACTCTTCCATCTTCACTATTCTGAACTCTCCCCAAATACCCCTTTCTCTCGACCCTGTCTCTCCTCTCCTTCCTAGGGGTTGCCTGAACCGTTTCCATAATATTGCGCAATATACTCGACTGAGTACTCGTGCACTAGCGTCTCTTCCGAGACGTGAGTCGCACTTGTCTCTCCCCCTGCCCCCTGAGAAACTGCGTGGGCCAGAAATTCTAGGAATTCATAAACCGCGCGTTCATGAATTGAGAGTCTGGTGTAATTTATGGGAATTTTTGCAGATGCTAGGGGAATTTAAGTCCTTTAAAGTTGGAAACATAAAGACAGAAAAAAACTGGAGGGTCGGTAATTTTGCGGCTCAAGTAAAAGTTGGCATCCTTCAGAAATGAGACTCCCATAGAACTCCTTTTGAGGGTTTCTTCCTAGTTCATTGATATCCGGTAGATGGCGACATGAAAAAGATATAAAGTCCGTAAAATTTTTCAACATAACCTTAAAAACTGTCACATTTTATGCCCATCATCTACCTTCGAAGAATGACTGATCTCTATAATTTTAGTTTCTTCATTCAATTTCTCACAGTGCAATGTCATTAAGTCTGGATTATAACGTAAAAAGTGGATCTTTAACTTGTAAAATCTTTTAGGTGAGTCGAGGCAGAAAATGAGTTCTGTACACAAAGTCTCTAATAGATCTCATATAATTTGGGTTTCTTTGGAAAAATTTATCACTTCAGGTTCATTATGGGCAAGAGAGATTCCTTTTTGTTGTAGCTACCTTGGAACTAAAAATCGCTTCTATAAGAAACTCCAATTTTTTCTGTGTAACTTAGATACAAAGTTGACATTAAAAATAGATAGTTGGTACATGCAGGAAGTTTGCTAATTGTACTTTTGTTTTTCTTAAAATGGATATCTATCTATATTATTATATTAAAGGAGACATGTGAGGTTTGAGTGGAATGAGAATATTTGCGAGATCAAGATCAGAGTCTCGAACGGATCAATACTTAGTCCTCTCTTCACAGTTGACTATATACACCAGGTCTGCGCAGATTTGCGCACCATGAAATAAATTGCGAAGGGGCAAGGGACGAAATGGCAAAAGTTTTTTGAATTTACCCAACAGCGGCCTCTGACAGTTACGATAAACTCTTCTCCCTCTTATTCTTACGACCTTAGTTCAGAAAAAAGGAGGGTGGATGTCCCCTAAGCGCATGAATGGCGCTACAAAAATATATATATCTACATTACGTAAGATCAGTCCTTAGAATTCTGAAAATGTTTACTTTCTTGACGAACTTTATTGGGGTCGTCGGCAGCTCAAGTTATGTGTATAATACCGATAACTGATACATCAAAAAGAAATGAGTATATTTTCTTGTTGTCAGTTGAGGTGTGTAGAAGGTAGAAATGTTATAGATTCAGTTAAAAAAGTGTCATAATAATTTTTTTTCATTATTTAGTATACAAAATAATGATTTATTTGTTCAAATTCCGTGAAATTGAATGAAATAGTAGAGCTAGAGATGAGGTAGACCAGAATATGGTTTCATGTGCTGGGAAGAGCTGGACAAAGGGATTTTATTTCTGAAGGTGTGATTTGTGGTGCTGGGTGAAGCTGGAAAAGAGGATTTTAATCTTAGGAGTGAATGTTGGGGCCTGGGCGAGCTGGAGAAGGAGATCTTACACATAGGGCTGATTTTTGATGGTTCGCAGAGCTTAAAAAGTGAATTTAACAATTAAAGGTGATTTTTGGGCCTATGGAAAGCTGGAAAAGGAGTCTCCACACTTGAGGGTAATTTTTTGAATTAAGGAGAGCTAGCCAAGGAATTTTGACACTTAGGAGTGATTTTTAAGGCTGGGAAGAACTAGACAAGGGGATTTTATACTTGAAGTGATTTTTGGGGCTGGGGAGAGATAACCAAAGATACTTTGCACTTAGGGGTGAATGTTGGGGCTGAGAAGAGCTGGCCAAGGGAATTTTACACTCAGGGATGTTTTTTCGGGCTGGAGAGAACCGGAGAACGGGATTTTACACTTATTGATGGGTTTTTGGGCCATGGAGAGCTGGAAGAAGGGGATTCTATACTTAGGGGTGATTTTGGAAGCTGGGGAGAGCTGGACAAGGCGGAAAATTTTCGGGTGGCCTAGGGCGAGCAGAGACTTAAATCCGTCTCTGCGCGTGACACTTACCCGATTCCTACTTTATCGACATTTTTTTTATTATATCGATTCCACACGAAATGAGTTATTGAGCTGAAAGTTTGCGAAAATAAGGAAAAGGGACTAAGGAACGTTTATATGTACTAATGAATTGTCACAGATACAAAAAAAAATAGTTATTTTTTGTAATTGTAAAAATTTATTAGCACATATGCGTTCCTTAGTCCATTTTCTTTATTCTCTCAAACTTTCAGCTCGATATCTCATTTCGTGTGAAACTGGTATGATCCAAAAAAATTTCAGTAAAGTAGAAATCGGATAAGTGCCACTAGCCCTTAAGGGCATTTCATACATGGATCACGTAACCAGATTCCTACCTTGCCGACATTTTTTCTTGCCATACTCCTGTCCACATGAAATCAGATATCGAGTTAAAAATTCTGTATGTAAATAAGAGGCACTAAAGAAGGTTTATCTACTTGAAAAAAATTAATTTGGGAGGATGTCGAAAAAAGTGTCGATAACGTAGGAATCTGTTCACGGGACCTCTGTATGACATGCCCTTAATGTAAAGAAGTATGGCGTAAGTTAAAGAAGATTTGTGGTTGATTCTGAACTAATCTACTCAAATTATGACATTTTCCAAATAGGAAAAGAAATATTTGAAAAAATGACACATTCATAAATTGCTAATTTTAAACCATCCTTCAAGCAATATTTAAACAAAAATTGAATATCTTTCTATAAACTGAAGAAAAATATTTGTGCCTCAATTAGGAGAATTCCCAATAGTATTCATATAGGCAACCCTAGAGATTGGAACGAATCTTGAGTTTAGTGTCTTCATTTTAATAATTAATTTAAGATCGAAATGAAATCTGCTTTCTCGTGCACCATTTTATGCACCGAAATCAAAGCATAAAAAAATTATAAATCATAATTAGATGAAATGATGAATTAAATCCATCATCAGAGACAAATATATAACAAAAGAATTCTCCATTCATTGGTGAAAATGAGTTTACATACAAAATTATTTTTCATAACATGAATAAACACAACATCTCCATAATATCTCTCTCTTTTTTTCAATTTTCATCCAATTTCACTTTGTTTCTTTTGTTTTTGTAATAAAAACTTACTTTGTTACTAATCTCAAAAATCTTTTTAGGAAAAACCCCCATGAATTTTGCTCTTAATAAAAAATTATCTCTGTAATACAGCTGATCTTAGTTTTTTTCTAATTAAATAAAATTCATATTCATGCTATTTCCCCAATTTCTATCAATTTTGCTAAAATCCATTATTATAGAAAGGCTAGAATCGAGTGTGTCATACGCTTACCTCGAAAGGGATTTGGCCCAGTGGCGTAACCAAGGGGGGGTTTTCGGTGTTAGCCCCCCCCCCCTCTTGACGATAGAACAGACATATTTACCTAACCGCCCAGTTACAGTGCTATATATGCATTATTATACTGGGAGTGTAATATAAAGTAAACATTCTAACAATAAATATTGTACTAGGAATAATATAATAATTATGATATATATATATACATATATATATATATATATATATATATATATATATATATCTTAAACGGTGACTCTGAGATACCGGGCGACCTCTCAGAGTACCAGCCTTATCCTTGTACGCGGGGCTCTACAAGGATGGACGAACCCTTTTCCTAGCTGCTTGTGGGAACAACAATGAAACCACCAAAACACCAAAATGTTGTAGATGCGGTTCAAAACGATCGAACGCGCAGAGCACCCGACAATGGGTCGGCAAACAATGCCGATCATCCTACAGTTCGGGGTGCTGAAAATAATTTAGATGGAAACACGACGACGAACCGGCGAAACGCCCACATTGAGTGGACGGATCAACTCAGGGATGACGTGCTAGACTGCTGCGATACCAGCATTATCCCTGTTCGCGGAGGCTTTATGGCACGTATGCACACTCTGTGGTGCCAGAAACACCCAGAGCTTCAGCACGTTTCGCATCAGTCTTTGCGAAATCAAGCCGACAACCTCCGGAAAAATGGATATGTACGCGGAGCACTTCCCCAACCGCTGCTTGATCAAGCTGCAGACGAAGATGAGGAAGCGAAATTAGGACCAACCGCAGAAAGCGGGCACCTTATGAGAGATGATCGCAATTTCAGTACAGGAGGAACATTAACATGCAAGTCCCTCCTAAGCCCCAAGATCTAGTTGAAATGGATGCCTCCCTTCAAAGAGATATCTCGCCAGAGTCCGACCTCTGGACCATCAATTGCTCAGTTTATGGAGCTGCGAGAGCTTTGGCTGATTCAAATCGAAGGCTAAAACCGACGATGGATCAAAAGACCAAAAGACGCTTGCATCAACTGAACAAGAAGATTGGTAGACCGTTCACGGAAAGGGTTCGAAAGTTCGCCCAAGAACTAAGGATCTTGAATCACACACTAAACAAGTCAAAGCTGCTGACAATCAAGCAACATATTGTTGACAAAATACGGCTGTTATCTGACGGAAGGAGGAGAATACAGAAGATGGAGAGATGGATCAGGGAGAATCAACAGTTTCTCGCTGACTCATCGCGCCTCTTCAGCGATTTCCCTGTTTCTGTAAAAAATCCACCCAAGCCCAAGGAGGTAGAGACTTTTTGGAGAGAGGTGTACAAGATCCCGAAAACACTAGAGTTGAAAGAAGATACTGACAATATCATCCGCTTCAAGGTGTTTTGCGACAACCAAATAAAATCTGAGGTGGAATGTCCACCAATCACTGCCGAAGAGGCAATCATTAAAAAAGGCAACTTGTCCAACCCAGAGTATTATAGGCCAATAACTTGTTTGAACACACTGTATAAGATCTTTACAGCTGTCCTAAACAACAGGATTGTTCGACGAATTGAGCCTGTATGGCGCGAGATGTACGAACAGCGTGGCTCGAAAAAAGGTGTAGCAGGCTGTCGAGAGAACCTGCTAATTGACAGGTGTGTCTGTAAAGACGCTGCAGCCCATCAGCGCGTCCTGTCAATGGCCTGGATTGACTACCGGAAAGCTTTCGATGCAACCTCTCATAGACTTATCATCTGTCTGTTGGAAAGCTTGAAGGTACATCCGCACATAGTTACATGCATAGGGAGATTGATGCCTTTTTGGAAAACTAGATATACTATCTCATCTAGAAATTATCGTGTGACAACGAACAACGTCACCTTCCAGAGGGACATCTTTTAAGGTGATACCATCAGCCCTTTGATTTTTTGCATCACACTTCTGCCTCTATCTCTCGCACTACGAAATTCTCCTGGATACCTCTATGGCGACACTAATCAGCGCGAGCATAAGGTCACTCATGTATTTTATATGGATGACTTGAAGATCTATGCCTCTGGTAAAAGCAAACATTAAACTGCTATAAATATCGTTAAGAACTACACAGGAGAGATTGGGATGGACTTTGGTTTGGACAAATAGGCCAAAATTAATGCGAAGAAAGGAAAGATTACTGGCGTTCCCAAGGACCCTGAGCTTGTGGATATAAGTTTTATTAGACATCTTAATGCTGGAGAGACCTATACATACCTGGGCGTGCCTCAAAGCCGCATTTAGGACGTAACATCAGTGAAGGAGGCTGTCTGAAGCAGATGCAAGCCTTTCCTTATACATATTTGGTCTTCCAATCTGTCGGCGTTGAACAAGGTATCTGCGACTAACATGCTTGCCGTCCCGGTTCTACTCTACTCGTTTGGTGTGGTTCAATGGACGAAGAACGAGCTTAAGGCCCTTGATGTCACCACACGTAAGATCATGCATATGCATAAAAGCTTTCATATCAATTCGTCAGTTCAGCGATTACACATTTCACGCCGTCAAGGCGGACGCGGACTTCTGAATCTCCAGTGTCTTCATAACCGAATTGTTCTAAGTACAGCTTACATCGTTGCGAATGGCAGAGATCCTCTTCTAAAGATGGTCAGGAACCACGAGATGATTGGCGAAGGAGCGTTCCTTTACATAGCCGCGGAGCAAGCGGCCGAGACCTTTGGCCTGAATTTTAACATCAGAAGTGAGGAAAGTGCATTAATCCATCTAGATGCTTCACTTCTAAAAGCCATAGTAAAGAAAGCAGAGGTTGGAAAATTTCACCAACAGCTACTCGACAAGAAAAGGCACGAAAACTTTCACAGAAATGTAGAAAAACAGTCCTTGTCGAAGGAGCAAACTTTTGCTTTCCTCAAATCATCAGATCTTAATTGAGGTACAGAGGGTTTTATTTTCGCATGCCAGGACGGTCTCATTTCCACCTTAGCATACCGTGACCGCATTTTATGTCAAGAAGTTTCCAGTGATAGGTGCGGAGCGTGTCATGCACACGCTGAGTACCTAGAACACATAATATCAGGGTGTCCGAACCACGCAGGAACTACGTATATCTATAGACATAATGCGGCCCTAAGAGTGCTTTATTACCATCGTTGTTGCTCTTACGGTGTTGGTCGCGACCCTGCCCTGCCGAACGCTCCAAGGGAGATAGAGTGAATGGGGTCGTTGCATGAATCTTAGGTAATATATTTTTAAATACTGCGTAACATTCTGAACATTTTGGTGCATTTAAAAAAAATTTTGAAAACTTCATTGTGGAGAAAAAAAATGTTTAAGAAAAGTATTGAAATCCCTATTCAAAAGCTCTGTGACCTTGAAACGTCACTTCCCAAAAAGCGCGTAACCAATCAGAATAATGATCTATTGACTAACGAAGTATCTAGCAGACAGCTGGCGAAAATTTAATTTACAATTTCTAACAGAGATATTTATTTACTTATAATTGTCGAAAAGCAATACAATTTTGCTTAAAATGTAAAACCTTAAAAAAGATAGTAATGAATAATATCATTCAGTTATGTTTACTGTTTACCCATTCAGTCGCTAGCGGCCATATTATATTCCATCACCAACCGGACAACCGCGCTAATCAGAATTAGGTACTTCCTGCAAAGTACTTCCTGCAAAGTACTTCCCGCAAAAATTCAAAAAATATACTTTATAAACATTAAAAAAAAATTTTTAACTTGATTTAAAAAAACTTTCCTTCCGTAGTTACATTATTTTTTTGGTGTTCTTTAAATTTTACTAGGAAAAAAAAATTATTTGAAAATATGCAACAACCCCATTGTCCGAAACGAGAAGTGCCAAATTTTCTGGAGCCGAGACTGGCAGCAGTCTCGGCTCCGTCCGAATACACTGCAAAGGAGAAAGAAAAAGAGGAGAGGTATCAAGACCTTAAAAGAGAACTGCAACGACTGTACCCAAAATATTCGGTGCAAGTAATTGTTCTTGTGATGGGTGCGTGCCGAAAATATGCCAAGGCACTTGCGAGATGGATGCAGAAAACTGTCATCCTTGGGTAGCTTCGTGTCCTTAAGACACACGAGGGTTTCGCCGGCCTGTCGTTGTGATTTCGTCGTTCACTGTGACCACCCATCTCACGCCCAATGGAAAATTTACAACTGGCGCAGCATTGGGTCAGTACTGGCCAGAGTTCGACAGCATTGGCGTGGTGCTGGTACGCCAATACTGGCGTCGATGTGGCGTAATCTTGGGATGATAACGCTGTTCAGTACTGATTGCCAACTTCGGGGCTGTACTAAAATACTGTACTGGGCATTAGTATTGGCGCAGTAATGACTATGAGTACTGTGATTTAGTACTCGGGCAGTCGTGGGTATAAGTATTAATGAAGGACTGGAAGTAAGTATTAGCACAGTACGACAAATGAGTACTGTCAAAGAAGCCGGAGGAATACTGAGCACCAGTATTGGCGCTTTACTGGTATTGCTACTGCACTAGCGGCCTTCGCGATTTCCAGCTTTGCTTTCAGACATGATGAGGCATTTTATCGGATTGAAAAAAATTTGTTTAAATTAGAGTAAGTTTAATTTGTAAAATACATAAACTGAATACATATTAAAAGATAATTAAATTCTTAGAGATGAAAATAAATGGAATTTTCATTTTGAAGACGTAAACATTCGAAATGACAAAAAAGTTCATGTCAAAAATTTTATTGCTGTAAAATATTTGAAAAATGTATCTGCTGAATCCCTGAGGAGCATTAAAAAAGAAAAAACGTTCAACATATTTAAAATAACACCTATTCTTTAACAATTGGTGTTATTTTAATTATTTTTTATGACACATGCATGATTTCAGCCCTTTTCGATGCCTATGAAGCGGGTCTAAAGCTCTACTTTTTACGAACTGAAAAGAGACGTCCGCAATTTAATATTATTGCCGTTTCTTATAGTCGGTTCTACGCCAGTACCATGCCAGTACTCTGTCGAGATCCGAAAAAATACATGGGACAACAGTTCGCCATGTGTTAAAGTTTGTACGACACCAGTATCATGCCAGTACTCCGCCGAGATCCGGCCCAAAGTCGTGAGACAATATTTTGCCGTTTCTTATACTCTGTACTACACCAGTATCATGCCAGTACTCCGCCGAGATCCAGCAAAAACCTTGGGACAACAGTTCACCATTTGTTAAAATGTGTACGACACCAGTATCGTGCCATTACTCCCCCAGGTCCAGCAGAAGATCGTGACACAATGGTTCGCCGTGTTATGTAGACTGTACTACGCTAGTATCGTGCCAGCCCTGCCAAGATCCGGCGCATATCCGTGAGACAGTGGTTTACTATTTGTTACATTCAGATCTGTGCCCTAGACTGTGCCATTATCGTGTCGCCATTGGGCTTGAAGTTAGCATTAGCCCGTGGAACCAGGGCCGATTTTTGTTTAATACGGCACAGAATCCATACTGGGTCGATACTGGTCTGCCGATATTGAAACTTAGATTAGGCACAGTGCAGATCCAGTGTCAATATCCGTACTACGCTAGGATTGGCTAGCCAAGTGTTGGAACATTGCTCTTGGCGCGCTACCGCGCCAGTTGTAAGCATCGGCCCAAGTCTGTAATTTCCTATTGGGCGGTTGTGAGACGTGGCCATTGGTGTGATTTACCGCGGTTATACTGGGGTATATTGACATTTTTTTTTTTAGATGGCAGTTGCTTTTAGTGGGACCCTGCGGTGGTTGTTCAACTCTTTATATATATATCTGTTACTTTCATTACCCTACGAATACGTATTTTTGAGTATATTTTACTCACGGTACTTAATAAGCTGATACCTCTGTAATTATTGCAGTTGCTTTTATCTCCCTTTCTTTTGTATATTGGTACGATAATCGCTTTTCTCCAATCGTCTGGGACTTCTCCCATCTCGATACATAAATATATCAATTCGCACAACCTGTGAGGTATGTACTCGCCACCGTATTTAAGTATTTCAGCGCTAATACTGCTACACCAGCAGCCTTACACTGTTAGAAAAATCTGTATTAAATTTAATACAAAATGTATATGAAGTCATTTGCATACACGGTAATTGAAATTTAATATACATTGAAATATGAATAGCTGTACACTTTATATTAAATATAATATAATGGTCGATATAGCAGCGTGCTTGAAAACTCAAAGTGTTTTGATTTCTTTAAATCTTATCAAATATTCGCAATTGAAGTAATAATCTAGAATTCGTCGATTAAATTGCTTTTTATGATTAAAGTGCAAAGTACATGTTGAACTCTTTCCAAAATTTACCCTGAATGGTAGAAATTTAATGTGAGTACAGTTGATTGTAGGTCAGGTCTGTCATTCATTTACGTAATTGAACTTTTCGACTTAAAATCTGATTTTATTTTTGATTAATTGTAAGAAGGTATCATGTTATATTATAAAGAATCGAACATTACTGCTAATCTTATTTTGATTTTGTGTAAAATGGAATTATCTGAGCGATTATCATGAATGTATATGAAATTTAATAAACACGTACCTAAATAGCGATTTCATATACTTGAGATATTAATTTTAATATACACTGGGATTTTAAATTTAATAATATTCTTAACAGTGTACCGTTTTTTGAGTTCTTAATTATATCTCTAACCTCAGTGACACAGACTTTTTCAATTGGGTTTTCTAATGCATTATGTTCTATGTCGCAGTTGTGTTGCCCTATATCTTCACTTCCTAATAATTTTTTTAAAGAGTCTTTCAAAGCGTCTACTGTCCCGTCTGTATCATATAGCATTTCATGGTTCCTTCAAAGTCGTTTTGTATTTTCTTCTCGCCCTAAGTTTATTTTGAAGACTAGGAGGTAATGATCAGTAGGGTAGACTGGGTACGGTTGTGCCAGGGTACGGTTGTGACAGTCGTCATATTAGCGTAACTATAAGGAATACCCGGTTGAGTGGAAGGGGAAAGAGGAGCGGCAGGCCCTTCTGAACATGCTTCACAGGATTGCGTCAATTTTTGCGTGACATTGAAGCTTGCAGAGGACTACAGTACTTTTTAGCAGCAAAAAGTAAATATTTTTATTCGATTTCTTTTAGTAATTGTTGTTATATGTGTACAGATAGAGTAACAAGTGTTTTTTATCTTTATAGGTTACACATTAGTGGTTAAATAGAACTGATTACTTTGTACGATATTATTATTATGTTAATATTATTATTATGATTATTATTATTATTACCCCAAGCACTGTCACAACCGTCCCTGGGGTGTGGTCGGTTGTGACATTTTTTATTTTTTTTCTAATTTGCTCCTATAAATTAACCATTGTACTTAGGGACACAATGGTAGTATTTATTCGTAGACAAATATACATTTCACACTAAAAAATTCCTTTCATCCAGCTAACTGGCATACTGACAAAATTATAGTCGATCAAATGAAAATTGTCACCACCGTACCCGGTCTCCCCTATTGCATTCGGAACCCCTTATGACTCTTGTATATTTTACTAGTTCTCTTAGTCTTTCATCCGCAATAACGAAGTCCATTATAATGCGGTTATTTCCTTTACACCAGGTGTACGTGTGGATCATTTTATGTCGAGATCAAATATTTGTAATAAATAGTCCCTTTTCTAAGCATAAGCTAACTATTTTTCCCCCGTTATAATTACATTCTCATTCTAATGAGATAGTCCGGGGAAATTAGACTTTTTTCCAGAAAAAAAAGGTAAAGTTTTTTTTTCTTCATGATCATATCCCTGACGGCATGAGAAATGAATACCAAAAAAGTTCCCCATCGGATCGGCGCCGCATACACCCCTAGCCTCGAAAAACATCCCTTAGACGGGTGGTAGCGCTGGTTTTTGGCTATTATATACGAAAGGGTGCGTCGGAGGACAAAAATGAATAGGGGTGAAAATATTTATAATTAAATTTTCAATAAAAAAGGTTTCATACACTTTTGCTGTACAGGCCATAGGTGATGCGTAATCAGCTCCAGGAGTGGGGGGGCTGTTTTGGCGTATGGTGCGAAACGTACTCGCGCGCTTAGTTTTCGGCCCATAACTCATAAACGGGTAGTTTTTGGACAAAAATGCATAGAAGAAAATTTGTAGAGCAGAAAATTTCCTTTTAGGACCAATACATCTTTTTGGATTACATCAATTTGGAAAGTCATTATTAATTAAATGCACGTACAAGCACTGGGATCTCATTTCCACACCACCCCTGAGGTAGAGTTCTTAGTGCGTTTTTTTTATTGTGGTCTCCCCTATAGGCCTATTCCACTGATCATTGGTTAATAATATTACTCGGAATAAAAATTATCTTCTTTTGTTGATACAATTTTAGACATTGTTAGTGCCAGTTGCATATTGTATCATGGGCTTATTTTGAAAGTTTTGACTTTGTGAATGAATATTTCACTCATAATAATGTGCCTAATCTTCAATTATATCTTCTTCGTCATCAGTTATTTCTTCTTCTGCATTAAGACAACCTTGACCTTGGCAATTGAGGCACATGCCTTAACATCGTAGACCAGCTTTTGCGCATCCACATCGCTTTCCACACCCCATTTTGCATGAGCAAACAATCAAATTCATCAAGCTTGCTGGAGCTTGCGCTTCTGTTGGATAAGCTGTTAAACCAGAGTCTCGATAGATGAACAATCTCGGGGGTTGCCTGAAAATATTGCGCAATCTACTTGACTGAGTTAGTAGTACATGCGTCCCTTCAGAGGCGGAGTCGCAACCGTCTCTCGCCCTGCCCCCTGAGAAACTGCGGGGACCAGCAATTCTAGGAATTCATATAACGCGTGCGATCGCGCGTTCAAATAGCGAGACTCTGGTGTACTATTTTTTTCCAACCCCACTCTTCTGGGTCAAGTTCTATCCCTCTCCACATTTGAATTTGATGAAAAGCGCGATAAGAGTGTTGACGAGCAGTGGCACAAGGAGGCGGAAGTCCAGACAAAAGGACAGCATGACTGGACTGATTCACAGATTTGTTAAGAGAAACAAATCTATAATTATTCATATTAATTTCAGAGGATGGGGTCTTACACAATGCCAAAATGAAGCGTTCCCCCGCTTCTGCAGCTTCATCATGTGTCGAAACAGGGTTGTTGCAAATCGTCACAATATCTTCAAGTTTTGCCAAGAGTATATCCTTCCTGAGCAAAGTAGTCGTTTTTAGTTTTCCGTACCCAAAGAAAGAGGACGTAGTATCACACCCGCTGAAAGCATGGGCAAATAAAACTGATTCCTTGAAATTTTTCAAGAAACCACAATGTTGCAAGCGTTGTGAACTATGAAGTCGAGATTTAACATTTCCTTACCCTTCTTTTAACAAGAATATATCTTTATCCGCTGGAGAGAGAGCAGTTATTAAAACAAGAAGATCGACATCTTGTCCAACTACAACAGACTTAATATAATCAAACTGTGTTATAGCAGTCTGAACAATTCTTCATAATAAGTTCAGGTATCCATCTTTGCGAATTTCACTCACTCGTCTAAGATTGTCAATTCCACTTTTTAATTCGACTGTCTCACCTACACTCAAACTTTTTTCGCATATAAAACATTTACTTGTTGAAGCCATGATGAATTTCGAAACACAACTGCCTCATACTACTTCAGCATCATTACTGCTTACTCTGTAGAACAAGTGCATAGAGAGGGTCCCTTTCTTGAATATACAGGGTGTAGTATTTATGGGGTTCCGTATGCGAAGAAGAGTTTATCCCGTCAGTTGAGGATGTTTGGGACCCCTAAAAACGAGTTCACCACGTACAAGCCATTCCCACCCGCGGATAGGTCTGGACCCTCGTAAAAAATCTGAAGTGGTCTAGCCTAGCGCGAGTCTAGCCTCTTATCGGCACTCCAACTTTCAATTTTCATGTGATATATTTTTAAATATAAGAGTTCAAGGGCTGAGTAAAGCAATCTCTAACAGAAATAATGAGTTTTATAAGAAAACTTACAAAAGCGATTTTTGAATTGTTATATATTTAACTATGGAATGTTAAATTATATTTTTGAAAGAATTTAATCTTTCGTTTATAAACCACAATAAAAAAACGCACCAAAAACTTTGCCTTGCAGGTAGTTGGGAATGAGATCCCAGTGCTTGTACGTGCACCTAAAAAATTAATTATGACTTTCCAAATTGATAAACTGCAAAAAAATGTATTGGTCCCAAAAGGAAATTTTTTGCTCTACACATTTTCTTCTATGCATTTTTGTCCAAAAACTAGCGGTACTACCCGTCTGAGGGATGTTTTTCGAGGCTAGGGGTGTATGCGGCGCCGATCCGATGGGGAACTTTTTTGGTATTCATTTCTAATGCCTTCAGGGACATGATTGTAAAGAAAAAAAAACTTTACCTTTTTTTTCTGGAAATCGACCTTTTTCGAGCTAATTTCCCCGGACTAAGAAGGTATTGGTTTTATGTAAAATTTGATATAATCGGTTTTCATCAAATCTCCACGTTTTGAGACCTCCTGAGTCAGAAAAAACGATTTTTACCAAGGTGTCTGTCTGTAGTCTGCAGTCTGTAGTCTGTTTGTCTGTCTGTAGCCACGATAACTTTCGAAAAAATGATCAGATTCGATTAAGCTTTGGCACACTTTTTTATGGCCTAAAAAGAAAGAACGAGTTCGTTAACCAGCTATTTTGGATAAAAATTCAAAAAGTGAGCACGTTTTGAAAATTTTTGAGACCACTTTTTTTAAAGATTTGAAAATTCTATGTACGGTTATTAGTAGTACGCAAAATGACGAACAAAATATCCTAATGACTTTTCGTGATAAAAAAAATTACTGGAGTTATAGGATTTTCAAAATTCCAAAAAACAAACGAAAATGAACATTTTAGGCCGAAAAACGCACGATATGAAAAAAAGTCATTTGGAGAAAAACGTTGCTTTTTGAACACCCTATAATATTTTCATAACAGTTTTTAGAATTTTTCGAAAAATAAAAAATTCCAATTTTGATCGGACAAAAAAATAATGAAAAATCAAAAATTCCATTTTTCTGTGAAACTATGCAAGATACGAGAAAAGATCATTCCACTAAAATTGTGGACCTAAAAAAGATCTACAAATTTCTAATGACTCACTTTCTGATATGACGCGTAGTTTTTTTTTTAGTCGTAAAAAACAGCATTGAAAATAGAAAAATCAAATTTGTAGACGAATAACAGGAGCTACGAAAAAAATGACATAAACAAAATTTGTTCATCCAAGAAGAAGGTACAAATTTGTTGTGAATCATGTTTCGATAGGATGCGTAATTTTTGTTTTATTCATGAAAATAACATTGACAGTAAAAAAAATCAAATTTTTGAAAAAACAATGCAAGGTACGAAAACAGATAAATGAATAAAAATTGTGCATTAAAAAAAGGTTTACAAACTTGCAATCAATTTTTGTTGTAAGAATATATTCAAAATGAAAAAAATTAACTTTTTTGAAAAACGGCACAAGCTAAAATAAAATTTTAACTGATAAAATTTGTCGCCTAAATTATATAATTATTTTTCATTTGAAATCGAATACAAATTTAGTAATTTGTATATGAATAACATATAACACGAAGCACAAAGTGCGCGCTCAGTGTATTTACCAAATCGCGCGTCGTAAGTGCGCTCAAACTTTTTTGTTTCTATCATACGGTGCACAGAACCGAGCGTGAAACGCAAGGTTCAAATGATTTTCAAATCAAATATCGAGCGCGAAGCGCGAGTGTCTGGATGAGAATGTGTTCCTTAAGGTCGATAGAACCTTGAGTAAATAAAGTTCCTTTTCGGTCTAAAATAAAAACAAATTTAACAATCATTTAATCTGTAGAGGTTTTGATAATTTCATAAGATTTGCAAACAAACTTTTTCTTTTCATCGAAGTCGAACACGAAGTTCAGAAATCTAGAGGAGCCGAGCGTAAAGCGCGATGTAAATACGCCCGAGCGCGTAGCGCGAGGTGAATATATAATCGAGCGCGAAGCGCGAGATAAATATATGATCGAGCGCGAAGCGCGAGATCCAACAGTCGCGCGCCCTAGGCGCGCTCAAACTTGCGAGCGAAGCGAGCCGCGCGCGAAGCGCGCGATGAGAATGTGCCCGCAAAGCCGGCAGATTTTTTTTTCTTGTTGGATCCCCAAACTTACCTAGCATTCTTTCTGTATCTGTATCCTGACGTTGTTCGCCCACCCATCCGTTCATATCTTCTAGCAGAATTATTCTTTCATCTTGATCGCAAGTACTTATTGTATCATTTAAAGTGTCCCAGAAGGCATCTTTGACTTCTCTCGGGTCACTATCAACTGGGGCGTAGCACGCTATGATGAATAATCTTCTGATTCCTACCTTCATTTTAGCCCACAACAATCTGGGAGATACAAACCCATGATCTTTGAGATGTTGTCTTTTTTTTCATTCATGATTAAACCGACCCCCTGACTACCATGTGATTCACTGTCTACTCCTGACCATATTTCAAAACCGCCTCTCAACACCCCATTTTCTATGTTGCTACTTTCGCAACCCTTTTTCTTCGTCTCAGGTACACATAAAATGCCTAGTTTCCTAACGTGCATAGTTTCTCGTAGTTCTCTTACCTTAAGATCATTCACTCCTCTAGCATTCCAAACACCCAGTCTCCACTCATCGCCTGAAACTCGACCTTTACGTTTACCGTGTGTATGCATTTCGTCAATTAAAGTTTCAGTCCATTCCGAGGCTACTTTATTGTTTGTATTATTCATGTTTAGATTGTACACCCAACTATCATCTTTATGCGCGAGATTTGTTTTGCGAGACGAAACCATGTCCAAGTTAAGTGATTATTCGTCGTATGGTGGAGAGTCTAGTTGTAACGTTAGTCCCACCAAAACTTCGGTGACTAAGGGATGGGGGGGGGGGCGTGAGGACAAAGAATGGAAACCAAAAGTCGCAACACAGAAAAAACTAGGGGTTTCACTAAAGTTGCGGCTTAAATAAAAGTTGGTATCCTTTAGAACTTGAGCTCCAATAGATACCTGTAGAGAGCCAAAAGGGTTCCTTTAGAGCGCACTTTTGAAGAACAACATGCAGGCGCATTCACAAACCAACCGCTTGCAAAGTAGGGCTGGTAAGTTAGGGATCGATTTACAGTTATCGACCGATGACTTGAGACGAAAAGTTTCTTGCATATGAATATGCCTCTATGTTGACAACTTTGCTACATAACATGCAAATTATATTTATGAAGTCATTATATCTATTTAAATTGAGGTAATATTGTGTACTTTAATTATCTTCATTAAGTTATGTCCATCAGAGTTCGATTACATGTGTGCTTTAAGGTAAAAATTATGATATTAATGAAATAAAATGTCGAAGTGGGCGAAGCGAAAAAAATGTTCCTTATAAATAGGCTCAATTGCAATTGAGATCCTTTAGAACACCAACTGAGGTATCATTTAGAGCTCATTCATAGTTTTGGGTTCCTTTTCAGCAAGTGGGGTTCATTTTTGTTGCAGCTCCTTTGGAACCAAAAATGGGTTCTAATGGAAACCCTAGTTTTTTCTGTGAATTTTGTTGGTGTTTTATGCCGAGAAGGTCACCAGCCTTCAGCAGCGTTCACTGTTAGAAATATGTTGAAAAGTCAACCACTTTTCAACCACTTTTGTGGTTGAAAACTCGTTCATCCACGGAATAGAAATAAAATTCATTCAAATGTAGTTGAAAATTCAATAAGACGTTTGGGCATATAGACAATGCGCCCTCATACTTCCCGCGAATTCATGAGATCTATGAAATTAATAAAGGGCATATAATATTCAGGAAAAGAAGCAGCTTTAAAAAATAAAAATAAATGGTGCGTTGGAATAATATATTATCATAATGGGAAAATTTCATTTACACTATCGGTACTAACTGTTGCATGCTTTTTTAGGTTATGTTTACAAAAACGAGTGTCGAAAAGTATGTCTGATTGGGCGCGCAACTCATTATGGTAATATAATTTCAACGTACCTTCTGTTTTTCTTCTTTAAAGCTGCTTATTTTCCTAAATATTATATTATGCACTTTGTTAATCTCATGGATCACACGACACAAACGTACGAAATAACTTTGAAATTCACTAACTGTGCCGAGTAAATATTTTTCTCGTTACTGAAATTTCAATTACACGTTGTTGAAATTTCAACTGCATGGTTGAAATTTCAATTACACGTGTAACTAATGTTTCATTCACAAGTAGTTGAAATTTCAACAACGGTAATTGTATAAAACTTCAACCACATGTGGTTGAAAATTCAACCAGATATTTCTAACAGCGTTGTATTAGATAGGAGTTATTCATATGTTCCCAATATACAATACAATAATTCGTTTGAAACCCTCGATTCTTCTTTAATCGGTCTGAAATAAACGAGCGTGCTTTTAGGGGCCGTCCATATATCACGTTGATCATTTTTTCATCACTTTGCCCCCCCCACCTTGTGCACAAACGTGGACTTTTTACGACCCCTCCTCCTGACTCTTCTGTCCACGTGGACTTATTTCATATTTTATGAAAATTTGGGTATTCGTGGTATTCAAATACAAGGAAGCCAAAAAGAGCGGTGAATTATCTGAAAATTCGGTTGTTCTTGAAAACAAAAGCTCAATGATATACAAGGAATGAAGTCCAAACAAAAAGTAGTGCGAATTTTCTATTTTATAATGTTTTTTCTTAAAAGAAATCCACAGGTGCAGGAGAGCATGAGACCGCGTGGATTTTGTAGAACCCCGGCATCCCTCGTGAACAATCGTGGACTTTTGAACCCCCCTCCCCCACCAACAACTGTATACGTGGAATATGGCTGGCCTCTTATATAGAACCGAATGGCTCTATATATAATGGCTCTCTATATTCCTATAAAAAGTCATTTGCAAATGACTTTTTATAGGAATGTCTATGTTTTTTATATATAGGTATTATGTGAATTTTAATTAGCATAAGTTTCTATTATTTATACCTGTACACTGAAAAAAAAAAGTTTTTGAATCAAAAAAAATTTCTTTGATTCAAAGAAATGGTCGTACTGAATACGTCCAATCATGTATTTCTTCAATTCAAAGAAATCGTTTAATTGTATGAAAAATAAGAAATTATTGAAGCAAATAAATAATTGCTTCAGCCTCTGAAATATTATTTGAGCGAATGGACGATGTCTTTAACTGAATGAAATTAGATATTTGGATTTAAAAATCAGTCAGTTGATATGATCGAATACAATTTCAATTCTAAGAAATATTTCCTTAATTGAAAGTATTGTCGATCGGATAAAATAAACGTTTTTTTAATTGGCAGATTTGATTTTTTGTTTCAATGAAGCGTAATGTAATTCAAAAATACGACCTATTGATCGGATGGAAATATTTCTTTAAATCAAAGAAATATGAATCAAAGACAAAAATATTAATTTTAAACCAAATAAATGACTCATTGTTCCAAATGAATGTGCCATGAATGGGAATGAATATTTCTTTGAGATGAGAATATGTGAATTGATGGAAAGAAACATATTTTAAAGTCAAGCAAATATTTTATAGGCTCACAAAACTATTTTTTCGCATCAAATTTTTGAGTATTTGAAGCAAAATAATATCCCACTGATTCAAACAAATATTTCTTTGGCCTAAACCATGCGCGAGTGCAATAAAGTAGTTTGTACTTCAACTGTAGTACATATTTTCTTAAATGAACGAATTGATTCTACCAGCCTAAATTATAATTAACATTGTTATTATTATACATATTTAATTTAAACAACGCATCACGAATATATTTTACAATCTTGATGAACCTGAAACAGAAAAATTCGATGAAAAATCCACCTCCAGCAGGAATCGAACTTGGGTCCGTCGAGTGTCAAATCCACAAAGATTACCACTACGCTGTCGCAACATGGAAATTATAAGGCGGAAAGCCGTATTTAGCTCTCGCCATAAATGCCAAAGAAATATTTCTTCAAATCAAAAACATGGATATTGAATTTAACAACAGATTTCTTTGATCTAAAGAAGTATTTAATTGAAACAAATTATGCCAAATTATTGAATGTTTGATTTGAAAAAATAATTACTTCGTTGGAAAAAATGTTTATTTGTTATGAATAATTTAATTCCAGTAAGCAAATAAAACATTTCCTTCAAATGAAGAAATAAATATGTATGCAAACACAATACCTTGTTCATCTAAATAAATGCTTCATTGGTATAAATGCATGAACTCTTTGTAACAAATAAATATATTTTTAATTTAATTAATATTATTTTGAATTAAATCATTATTGCTTTGATTTGAATAAACTTAAGGACTTGATTCAAATATGCACAATTAATTGATTCAAATGCGTCCGAATCAATTCAAAGAATCGAACTCATTGAATCAAATAAATATTTCTTTGCGATGATTATGTCGACTTCTGGCATGGAATAAATATTTTGTTCAGTTTAGTGAATATACCTTTATATTAAAAGAATATTTTTTAAATTTAAATAATACTTGCATTGTGTTGATTACAATAATTGTTAGAATGCAATAAATATTTCTTCAATTGAATGAAAATTCATTTATCTTGAGTGAATATTTTCTTGACTAAAAAAAATGAACTAATTGCTCCAATGATGTATGAATTATTCGATTCTAAAACATATTCATCCATTTCAAGGAATCGATTTCATTGGACTAAAGAAGGAGTTCTTTAGGCGCCTAAAACGTATTCAATAAACCTAGATTCCTACCTTCTAGGAAATCATTTCTTTGTCTTGATATTTTTCCTATTTAATGCGAAGAAATATTTACTCATATTAAAGAAATTTCACACAAAGAAATCATTTCCTTGAATTAATGCGTGAATCTTTTGCATCTAAACAATATTAACTTAACTGAAGTAAACAATTCCTTGGTCGAAAGAAAAAAAACCAAAGAAACGCATTTCCTTGAATCAATAATAATAATAAGTAAATTTTTTTTTTCAGTGTAGTTTTCCTATAAATAATCCCTGATGAGGAAGTCTAAATGTGGCTTCGAAACACGTTGGTCCCATCGTGTAGTATAATAAAAGATACAATTATCAATTATAAATGAATATAAGATATAACTTGAACTATAAAGAAGTGTTTTTGAATCAAATATATGATGCTTTGTTTCAAGTAGGTGTACTTTAAGGTAAAATCAATACTTCTTATTTGTATAAAAAACCAAATGTTTGTTAACGAATATACATATTTATGTGGTTTTGAGATGTGTCATAATATTCAAAATAAAAATATTACAGAGTTAATAAAGTATTAATTGATTCAAATAACGATTTACTTAACTCAAATCATGCCCCTATTGTTCAAAAAATTTAAATAATTAAATTTGAAAAATCCATATGTCCCATTTGTTCAAAAATATTTAATTCAATTATAATTAATATAATATATAATAATATTTCTATTTCAATTTTTATTTTTATGTTTATTTTTATTTATATTTTTATTTTTACGGATTAAGAATAGTTTCCGATCATCACCAATTACCGCAAATCTTTTCAGATTATAACTATGATGAAAATTCATTTCTAACTTATGGAGTTGAGAAACAAAGTTGTTTCAAAAATATGTTTCTTCTAATGACATATTTCTACTGAAATATCAATACCAACCCCCTTATATGAATGATATATATTTCACTTATTTAATATCGCTTTTTGTTATATCAACATTTCTTTGATTCAAAGAAACCAAAATATTTTATTCACGGATGGATAAATTACTTATTTCAAATAGAATGGTTTACAATGCGAGAACGACATTAAGGTTCTTACAGCTTCAAAGATGTCAAATTCTTTGAGTTAATTATCTCAGATTCTCAGACAAAGAAATATTTCTTTGCTTGAAAGAAATGGCGTCCATAGAAATTATTCATTTGAATCAGTACATGAATTTGTTGCCTTTAAACATGTATACCTGAAGTTTTGAACGTTCTAATTAATAAAATATTTTTCCATTTTTCCTACAAATATTGTTGCAACTGCAATTTAAAATAATGCATTATAAGTTTCTTTCATAATTCAGAACTTCAAGCACAATGTTTTTTGCAATTAACTAAACGATTTCCTTGGCTTATAAAGAAATAGAATAAAAGAAACGCATTTCTTTAGATCCAAAAATGATTTTTTTTCAGTGTTGGAATCTTTCAAAATCAAGTGAAATACCATAAAATCCTTTTAAATCACTTGAAATCCCTAAAATTCTTTAAAATCACTTGCAGTTTGAGAAATCCCATGAAATTCTTTGTAATACCTTTAAATTGCTTAAAATTTTTAGAAACTCCTTCTAATATTTTGAAATCACTCGAAATATCATAAAATCTTTTGAAATTCCAAAAAATCCAATGGAATCCTTAACATCCTTTGATATCCCGCATGCATATGAATTCCTCTAAAAATGTTTAAAATCCTTTTAAATTCTGCAAAACCCAATTAAACCCGTGCAGAAATCGCCATATATATTACCGATTACCGACTAGGGCCTGATCCGATGTGTACTATCTGGTCCCGATAGGAAGAATTCTGTGGCCCTGACTCGTACCAGACCGGGCTATGTACTGTGACGTCATATAGCCGCTTCGCAGCGCCATCTCAAGCCATATGCGCTAGATGTAATATAACCACAAACATAACCTTACTTTTTGTTTTCCTTCGTGCTGTTGTGTTGCAAATGTGCTGGGAGTGTTCGACCGTATAATATATTCTTAACACATTAATAATAAATGCAAAAATTAAGAAGCTAACCGCGAGTTCGCAAACATCGTGCTTTCAACAAAATTCCGTTCGAGATAAATTCAATGCAACCGAAGAAGAAGTGCTGTCCCACATGAGCACCGTCTTCTGGAATGCAAAAGACTGGGACGGTAATCGGAAGCAAAGGTCAAAGTAACCATTTTCAATTTCTAAGTTCCGTCATTAAAATTTTAAATGTTCAGAAAAAATTACATTTTATGTGAATCTTAAACGTTGTAAAATGGTCTAAAACACCTTAAAACCAAACCTTACATGAAAGTTTGAAAAAATTTGTTATTGAAAAATTGTCAAAGTTCACGATCTCATTTCTAAGTTCCGTCATTAAAAATTGTAAATGTTCATAAAAAATTACATTTCCTGTCATTGTAGAAAGTTGTAAGGTAGTCTAAAATGCGAAAAAACGAAATATAACACGAAGAAAAATTGTAATCGATTTAAATTATTTATTTAAAAATTATTTCATTGATATTCCTGTTAACAGTTCGTATATTTTACATTTACATAACGTCGTATAATAATAAATATTTAATTAGAAAGAGAGAGTTTAAAATTTGGTGTTTTAACTTTTTTGGGCTGTAGCTTATGAGGATGGCTTTTTCATCGGGGTTTTCAACTCGTAGGTTTAGCGCAATGGTCAAGACTCTCGACTGCTAGGTGATAGATTCAGGTATAGATGTAGGTTCGATACCCCGTAGCGTTAGAAATTTTATTTGTAATATAATATTTAAAAATGTAATATATGTATTCACTCTACACATGACCATTAATATTCAAAGTAAAATACTCGCAATCAATTAATATTTATTTTTTAAATACCTTTTTTGTCATGTCGTTACTAGCCAGAATTGGCCGCCAAGTGCATACCGGAGTTATCATTCCAGCAACGGCACGATATTGGCAGCCGATCTTCGGCAATATTTTTGCCGATACTGGGCTAGTGCTGGGCCGTATCTAACTTCGCACTTGGGTTTTGTTATAATTATTTTAAAGGATTTTAATTCCTAATAAAAAAGTCAATAATGTGGCTAGACTCGGGTAATTAATAGGGGCCAGACCGGGGGCAGATCGGGCGTTTGATCGGGCCCATAGACATGGCTCCACTGTGGCTACGTGTTTCATGATGAGTCTGGCCCTGACTCGATTTCCACATCTGGGCCCGATATGAACGAGTCTGGGCCCGGTCGGGGCCACGGAGAAATTTCTGCACGGGAACAGTTAAAATTCCTTTAAATCTGTTTAAAAACCCGCTACAAAGTTGTTTGGGCGCGTTTATTATATATGGTGCATTTACATATTTCATGAACACTGTGCTTCCTCATAGGCATAGAAGATTGTTTTGTATTTATTGTTGATGTAAGTATAAGTATAGTAATGCAAGAATAATGGACTTTGGCAAGAATCGGGCTGCTCTATCTTCTATGATCCTGCTCGTGTAGAAATAGTCCGGTTTGACCGGGCAGAAGAAGGTTTCTGGCCAGAATCTGACCAGGTCAAACCGGGATACTATTTTGTTAATTGCCCGGCCGAGATCTGACAGGGTTCCCACCGGGACCCGTTCGGACCACTCCGGGTCACACCTGATTTAGCCCGGTTTACTATTTCTTAATTGCGTGGCCTGTATCCGACTAGACTCCGCTCATGATCTGGTCGGGACAAATCGGCTAAAAATAATTTAGCCCGGTATACTGTTTGTTATTTACCTCGTCAGCATCCGACCAGATTCCGGTTAGAACAAAGCAGGCTTAAGTCTGGTTTAGCCCGGTAAACTGTTTATTTAATCGGCTGACTTCTATCCGACTAGATTCCAATCGGGATATGCTAGGCTTCGGAAATGTTGAAGAAATTGTCCTACTTTCCCATATGTTAAAATAAAAACTTTCGATCACTAAAGGCCAAATTTCAAATACATGCGCCAAACAATTTGTGATCTGTGGACCAGTACGCCGCGCCGTGTGGATGGATAGGCAATAATCAATATTAGCAGACGACAAAAATGATGCAGAAGTAGAAGTATCATAACCTTAAAATAATCTAAAAGTAAAAGTGAGAGAGAAAACTGAAATTAATAATGCTAATTCTGATCATTCTGATCATTCTAATGGTGATTATGAAACCGAAAATATCGGAGCACTAAATACAGAATCACTGAACGACATTGGTGGTAAATTTTTATAGGTTTAAATATTGTATTTCTTAACTTTCTTAATAAATTTTATGGACTTTTTTTGTGAATTTTTTAAGTTCATGGAGAAAAATAAATGTCTTTATTGAAGTATTAAATCTTGATATATTTTTCAGTATTGCAATAGGACGACAGAAAAAAATAGAGTCGAGGATAACCCTGAAGAAGGAATCCAAGATGACTGCGAAGAAAGAATCGAGGATGAACTCAATGTAATTTATGTGGGCCTTATTTTTAAAAATTTCTTATTATCAATTTATCATTGCACGCCGACCAGCATCTGATCGAGTAGCCCAGTCAAAAACCGGTCGGATTCCGACCGGGTTACCATATTTTGTATCCGGGTTTCGACCAGATAAACTGGCCAGGATCCGACCGGGTAACCCGGCCGGAATCCGAGCAGCGCAGCGTGAGGAAACCAACCAGAATCCGACCGGCAGCCTGACCAGATTCCGGATACAAGCAGGGCAACCCTATGCCGGAATACGGCCCGAACCCGGTCATAATTTCTACATGGGTGATAAAAAAATTATATGATAAACTTATTTAGTGAATGGGAACGCTGTACCTGAAAATGATAATGCATTCAACAATCATTTACTTATATAAAATTTATATTGGTGCTAAAAGTTATAGTTTTTTCAGTTATTTTTTTTAGCGAATATGAACATTTTTTAATTTTTAATTTCAATATCTATATTCATTTCCAACATTTTTTAATGGTTTTTATGTCACAGATAATTAACGGATAATTATTTTTTTTAATTATCGAATCAGGGGGCCCAGGGCTGACCTTATCTAGACCATATAGTCTTAAAGGTCTGGTCTATCCCAGGACTGGCGCTGATCAGCGAGCCAAGAACAAAAAAAGTTCTAAGTTCGATCAGCCAATTTTTTTGACATATTTCAAAAAAGTTACAGGGTGTCTAAAACGATAGAAAATAAGAAATTCTCACTATCAAAACAAGACTTTTTTTTCTTATCACCTTGACAGTTTGGTCTGGTCCAGGTTTGGCGCTGATCAGCTAGCCAAAAACAACAATTGTAAGATCGGTCTGGCCTGGCCCAGACCTGGCGCTGATCAGCGAGCCATGATTAAGAAAAATCTTAAGTTCGATCAGCAAATTTTTTTTTGACATATTTCAAAAAAGTTACAGGGAGTCTAAAAGGATATAAAATAAGAAATTCACACTATCAAAACAATACTTTTTTTCTTATCCCATAACTAGCGGCTGACCAGACGGTCTGGCCTGGGGCTAGCCAGAAAAAACGTTACACTTTTGGCCAGGCCTAGGCCAGACCATCTGTTCAGCGTCAAGACTGGAAACCATATGGTCTGGTCTGGGCCAGGCCAGAGCCAAAACATTTTTCCACGCGGGATTTAAAATTCCTTGAAATATTGGGAAATCCAGTAAAAAACATGAAATCCTTTTAAATTCTTTAAAATCCTATCAATTATTCAAAGTGTCTTATAATCTTTCGAAATAACATAAAATCACTTCCCAATAGGAAATTACAGACTTGGACCGATGCTTACAACTGGCGCGGTAGCGCGCCAAGAGCAATTTTCCAACACTTGGCTAGTCAATCCTGGCGTAGTACGGATATTGACACTGGATCTGCACTGTGCCTAATCTAAGTTCCAATATCGGCAGACCAGTATCGACCCAGTACGGATTCTGTGTAGTATTAAACAAAAATCAGCCCTGATTCTACGGGCTAATGCCAACTTCAAGCCCAATAGTGACACGACAATGGCACAGTCTATGGCACAGAGCTGACTGTAACAAATGGTAAAAGCGCCAGATCTTGGCAGGGTACTGGCACGATACTGGCGTAGTACAGTCCACATAAAACGACAAACCATTGTCTCGCGATCTTCTGCCGGACCTGGGCGGAGTAATGGCACGATAGTGGTGGCATACAAATTTTTAAAAAAGGCGAACTGTTGTCCGATGTTTTTTTGCCGGATCTCGGCGGAGTACTGGCATGACACTAGTGTAGTAAAGATTATAAAAAACGGCAAAATATTGTCTCACGACTTTGTGCCGGACCCAAGCGGAGTAATGGCACGATATTGTTGTCGTGCAAAAAAGGCGAACTGTTGTCCCATGTTTTTTGCCGGATCTCGGCGGAGTACTGGCATGATACTGGTGTAGTATAGACTACAAGAAAAAGCAAACTATTGTCTCACGACTTTTTGCCAGATCTCGGCGGAGTACTGGCATGATACTGGTGTCGTACAAATTTTAACATATGGCGAACTGTTGTCCCATGTCTTTTTGCCGGATCTCGGCGGAGTACTGGAATGCCCGTGCAGAAATCGCCAAGTTTGTTCCATGTTCCAGACTTGGGCCGGGCTGGGCGTCCCTAGCCTGGATCTAGCTCGAATTTTGCAATGGCTCGAGCTTGGGCCCAGCTAGTGTCAAAGTTCCAAAAATTGACGACAGATGGCGTAGTACTATTCTCTTTGTTTACTTATTACTTTGGAGTTTCGAGTGTGAATCTTTACAAAGTGGCTAATTTGGTATAAATTAACATTCTTAAAGTATCTTGACAGGTAATTCGAGTCATAATTTGAACCAAACTGAACTTATAAATTTTGTGTGAGTTATTGAGAATAGTGGTGATGGTGCTGATGATGATGGTCGATGAACAAAATACAAATCATCATTGAAATTAAATTGCGATAAAAATGCCTAAAATCAAAAGCACTCTGAGAGTCCGGAGGCATCGAGCACTCGGCAGTATCGCATATTTACGCGGTGAAAGTGCAAGTAAGTCCTTATATTAATTATAAATAATATTTTCTCATCAAGATTACATGTGACTTCTAACCTCGAACTGAGAAAACTTTTTCATCGAATTATCGAGTGTAAATATATTGTTGATGTATGTAATGATGTTTAAAACTTTAATTTACAAAACAAGCATGGCAGACGTAAATTGAAAAATTATTGTATATAGATGATGATGACGCAGATGATGAGGAAGAATCAGAACCCGGCGAGATAATCAATGAAATACCTCAATTTGGAAATGTGGATCAGATCATTGGAGAAAATATTTTAAATCAGAATCTTGTAAGGGAAAATGAAAATTACCATGTCGCCGAAGTTGAGGTTACCACAGATTCTTGTAGTAGTTTGAGAAATGATAACTGGCTGGGAATCGATAATAAACTAGGGCTAAGCCTGGGCCAAGCTGGGCGATCGAGCTTGGCAATATAGCCTGGCCCTGGCCAGATTTGGCGTTTCATTCAAGCTTGGCCCAGGCTAGATCGCCAGGCCAGGGCCTAGTTTTGCCAAGCCTGGGCCCTGTTTGGGCCATGACCAAATTTCTACACGGGTGGTAGTGGCGTAGAACAGACTATAAGAAACGGGATGCATAATAAATTGCGGACGTCACTTTTCAGTCCGTCAAAAGTAGAGCTTTAGCCCCGCTTCATAGGCATCGAAAAGGGCTGAAATCATGCATGTGTCATAAAAAATAATAAAAATAACACCAATTGTTAAAGAATAGGTGTTATTTTAAATGTGTTTAACCTTTTTTCTTTTTTAGTGCTCCTCAGGGATTCAGACACGTACATTTTTTGAATATTTGACAGCAAAAAAATATTTCATATGAACTTTTTTGTCATTTAGAATGTTTACTAGCGGCAAAAGCCGCTAGTGCAGTAGCAATACTGGTAGTCTGTACTGAACATCATTATCATTTCTGCCTCATGCCAGTACATCGCCAGTACTGGTGCCCAGTACTTCACCGGCTTCTTTGACAGTACTCATTTCCCGTACTGTGCTAATACTTACTTCCAGTACTTCACTATTACTTATACCCACGACTGTCCCAGTATTAAATCACAGTACTTATAGTCATTACTGCCCAGTACAGTATTTTAGTACAGCCCCGAAGTTGGCAATCAGTACTAAACACCGTTATCATCCCAAGATTACGCCACATCGACGCCAGTATTGGCTACCAGCACAATGCCAATGATCTCGAACTCTAGCCAGTACTGATCCAATGCTGCGCCAGTTGTTAATTTCCCATTGGGTTGAAGTATTTCACTTGAAGTCCCAGAAAATTTGATTATATCCTTCAAAATCCCTTGCAATATTGTGAAATCCCTGGATGTGCCTTGCTGTTTTTTGAGCCATTTAAAAATTTCTTTAAATCTTTTAAGATTCAATGATATCCCATGAAATCCTTTCAAATCTTTTAAAATCTTTTGAAATTAATCGAAAATTATCTTGAAATATTTTTGAAAACCATTTTAATCTTTCAAAATTCTCGTTAATTTTAAATAACTTGAAAATTATGTCTAGGAAATATTGATGAATTTGCCCAGTGAAAAAATCCTCTGGCAGATCTGATGCGGGTCTATATAACATAAAACTTTCTGAGTGTCAATAAGCCACATTTTATTCACCATTTTCGAAAAATTGTCTGGGTGTCCAAGATTACTCAACAAAAGAAATTAACACTATCAAAATAGTGTTGTTTTTCTCATCGTCTTGACAGTCTAGTCGGCCCAGATATGGCGCATGACCTTCCGAGCTAAGCCTACCCCCGAACATAGAAAAATTCTATATCACCTCTCAACAAACTTCCAAACATTATCAAAAATATCTCTTTAATTGAAAACTGTACACATTTACACACCCGCAGCTTCACCTTATCAACTATACCTCGCCACCAACTTAATCCATAAATCACCAACATTGACCTCTTTCAAAAAAAATCCTAAGTCCACAACTCGCGAAGCTTTTACCCCAACCACAAATTTCACATCCGAAGACCGCATGATGTCACATATACCCGCTTGTTTTCTTTCATTAGCGTAACTTGGGCGACAAGTATCTGCTGGTAAAAAGTATATGAGCACCTTCCTCATGCGAAGTGCCTCCGGTCGACGATCCAACTATACAATGTAAACAAAGGAGTAAGAGTTTGTCGAAAGGGGAGGCGAGGGAACTCGCGGATTAAGCCGCTCGATCCCTGAAACCTGTGGCATTTCACGGGAGAGGCGCGGGATCGATAGGCGGTCGGTCGGTGAGTCGCGAGAAGCCCATTTCGGCATCGGCAGCTACAGCAGCAGTGGAAGAGTGGAAGCGGCAGCAACAAAACCTCCACAGCACCGGCAGCGGCAACACCGGTACGGCATCAGTAGCAAGGAACAGAAGCGCGTGAGCACATTTCGCAGCCATTCTGCGGCCATGTCTGCTTCCACAGGGGGTTGGAAACGCCCGCTCTCAGACCTTCCATCCAATCCCTTTTCAGTATGCGGGGGTGCTGCTTGGTGGGAGTGACTCGCTCTTCCATCAGTGGACGTGGCCTTACGCTCTCGAACCGCTGGTGGGGTCTGCTTTCCTTTCGCAGGTGCAGCCAGTTGGCTGGCGAACTCGAAGCGAGCGTGCTCGACTGCCTACGCCAGACTAAGATCATCAAAACTACGCGGCGGTCTCAGTTTCGATAAAAATTCGGTCATGTCGTAAACAAGTTCGAACATTCATTTATTACTCAAATCGAAGAGGTTTAGGAACAATAGTTTTCGTTATATCAGTGAATGATTTGGTGTAGGAGCTGACTAAATGGGAACCCTGACAGTTCGAGAGAGAAAAGACATCAAGGGACTACAATCGGGAGATATTATACTATTGGAGGACTGTAAAAGTGTTTTGACAGTTTGTGGATCACTGTGTGTGCGCCAGATTTGATTTGAGGATCTTATCAAATATGATTTGATGTCTTGAGGTTCCAATGATTGTGATTAGCCCTGTCATCTCTTAGGACTGCATTAAATAGCCTGGAATTTAAAAGTGAGAATCCTGATGAATTCCATATGACTCCTGGTGTTTAAACAATCAGGAATCGAGTGTTAAAACATCATGAAGTTCAAGTGTGCTCAAGTAATCATCCGTCTTGCGGATCGTAACATACCCCTAAAATTTTGAAACATTTCCAACAGTAATTCCTACTTTGTACAGTCAAGCTACAGCCACCAAACAAAAATCTCATTCCCTGATCCGAAAAATCTGACTGACAACTTTCGGAAGACACTCTAGAGAGTCTATAGACTGTGAACACGTGGTGCCGGGTAGTTAGCCAAGTTTTAAGAAAAGGGCATCCTTCGAGAAGAAGGGGATTCAGCAAGTGTGGCGATTTGGCAAGTGCGACGGGAAGTGCAATTCCCGGTTTCTGGGATTAAAACGGCAGTAAAAGTGGGTGCACTGGGGCCCTCGGGACCTTTTGGCCGATACGGGCCTGTGGAGGGTGGGCCTGGTTGTGCTCCTGGGCCCGCCGAAGGAGTGGTAGGGATAGGGGCGGCCGCAGCAGCGGCTGGGGAGGTGGAGAGGTACGGAACCACCCAACAAATATTTATTGCCTCTCATTAAACAGTTGGAGACA
>CAKNYM010050934.1:123937-217685 GCA_932195095.1 Andricus curvator
GGCGCCGGGGGTGGGGGAGGGGGTGGTGGGGCCCCTGGAGGGGTAGTGGCCGGCACCCCCCGAATAAGGGTCGCGACCCTCGGGGGGTCTTGTTGCGCACCCCTGCCCGTCACCCAGTCCCATAATATAGGTAAGCATACAGCATGTCACAATCATCTTATGATCTATTGCGATACGGTTGCCGTATTGTTATGCGACGGACAATGAGAGACGTATTGAGCATTGAGTCCGGTTGGACACTTGGAGAGTCTTCGTTGCCAGCGAAAAATAAAGCAAAACATTTTTATGACTTTTGGTCTTCCTTCTGTTAAAGGAGAGACGTCTTGGCAATTGTTCTGAGGTTGAGTCAAAATAGGCATCGTCTGGAGGACTTTTGTTGTTTTGTTTGGGAGACAATAGGCGGGTTAAGGAGCGTGGCTTTGAGGGGAAATGGAAGATGTAGAAAGGTTTGTTTGATGAATGATTGTTTTGTTGATGGCTCAGGTTCAGGTAATATAAAAGGAGGGTTTGAAGTTGGTTTGAAATTCTCGTAATTTTGGCTTTTATTTGTCGGTTGAGAGACTAAGGGGATTAGAGCTCTTAATGTTAACTTTTGTTAAATAAGGTCTATTAGTAAATTGTAGCAGGATTTGTAATGAATGTCTCCAACTGTTTAATGAGAGGCAATAAATATTTGTTGGGTGGTACCGTACCTTTTCGTAGAATTGATATAAACAATGATGAACATAATTTCCTAAGAATTTACAGGAAGGATATTTTATATATATAGGTCATAAGGATAGAGATTATAAAGGTCATTGAGCCTTTTGTTAGAAGCTCAAGGTGTTAATGCCATGGTTTCCTTTTAACACAGAATTTGTACTTTTGAATACAACACAACTGTTTTCAAATGGATTTATTCAAAATTCGAAGGATATCGGTAGCAAAACGGATAGCAGTATAATACAAATGTTGTCGATATTAAAGAAGTTATTTTTGAGAATAATGCTAATTTTTTGCTACAAAGCACGTGATTTTGAATGATATATAATTTACTTTGAAAGCGGTAGAGTTTTTAGAGGCAGAAATCAAGAGACAGTATAGGGAAGGTATGATTGCAAGATAATATAATTCAATCCGGGTACGATAACATATAATTATATACACGAGGATCGACGCTCATACCTGAATCAGAAATTTACATAAAACGGAAGAATTCCCTTGCATATCCCTCATTAGTGACACTTACTTTGTTTCATATGCTGATGAACATATTAAGCAAACAAATTTTCTAGATGTAATCAATAAGCATGGTGGCCTGTATGTATTGAGAAAAAGATTTCTATTACAATTTAGCTATTTTTTATTTTACGTACTAATCATGATGTCCAACAGAAAGAATATTGTTTTGAGATTGGATATGTCTCTGCCAACAGCAGCACATATTAGTTAAAAAGAAAAAATAATTCTAAAATGTATTCGGATCGAAAACTGAAAGATTGGAAAAAATTTATTATGATAAAAAATATGACGAAATTTTCTTCTATAAGAATAAAGCTAACGATATATTCTTAGCTTTGAACGTTTCAATATTTTCTGTATTTTATTAAAATTTTCAACTTTTGGATTTTTCTTCTTTTTCGAACCTCTAAACATTTTTTTAACCTTTTAAGTAATTTTGTATATTATTAATGGGTACACCAAATATTGAATTGGGTGAATTTTGCTGCGATAAAAAATTATAATAAAATTTAAAAAGTAATTGTGATATACCTATATAGAATGTAAAGAATTTCATTATGGAAGCCGTTTTAGCTCTTGTATCTATGACGGAAGAATCGTTCACACCGTCGCGTGTGTCTGGGAGTAAATATGAATAATAAGAAGATCAGTGACACGGACACCAGGTTGACCCTGAATAGAAAAATATAGCACAAGATTAAAAACTTCGTCACCGTGTAAGAATAGGCACAACAGACATCTGGGTCTATAAAACTCGTTGTTTTAATCATTTGAAATCACTTGTCACTTGTCGAAATGGGAGTGTCTAGACTCTAGACGTACCGAACAATGCAGCTATAATCTGTACCAAAAATTCGGCACACATAGGCCCTTTTCTATGTCCTTCTATTCGTACCGGATGAATCCGACTATTGACTATTCGTACCAAAATGTCGGTACACGTAGCCATAGCCTATTGAAATATTTTTTAATCACTTACAATATTTTGATTTGTCTTTTTTTTCTTTTGATATCCTTCGAAAAACCCTTATAATCGTTTGAAATCCTTTCAAGTCTTTTGAAATCTTTGAAATATTATTTAAAATACCTTGCAATCTTCTTGAAGTCTTTTTGTTTTTTTCATTAAACATGACATTTACTCTTTTCAATACTAATACATAAATCTAATGAATAAACAATTAAACAGTAATATATAGAACAAATGATAATAAGTCTTCTAAAATCTTCGAAATCAATATTTTTAATACAAGAAATAATAAAATATTGTGCTCTGCTTTTTGTACTATTGGTTATTTTTTCTTGAAAAATTTTAAGAAAGATTAGCAAGAAAAAGTATGCGCCTTTTAATTAAATGAAGAACGTGAACTTTTTACAACTCCTGGTGGACGATTTTAGGAAAAGTTCGCGCAGATTCGTTCTAAAGTTTAGTACCAAGTTTCACAACTTCAGATGTATATCTTCTACAAGTTAAGTGTAATATACAAAAAACCTATTTAAACTTTTATCAATATAATAATAGCAGTCTTCACACGCACAAAATAAAAATAAAGACTTTTAAATTTTGTCTTTCCTTATCTGATATATGCATTGTGATTAGTTTTAGTGATTGAGCAACGTTCAAAATTTATTAACTGATTTTCAAAGTACATGGAAAAATCTTTTGAATACAAAGAAATAAAGTTTTGTGTTAAGAATGATTGTCTTGTTTTAAATCAATTAATAGGCTTAAAGGATCAAGTTTTGAATAAAATAATGGGCTTAAATCTAGCTTCACATTTTAATTTAAAAAATGGCCTTAATTCAAGGTATAACAAATTTGAGCAGTCCCTAATAAAAGTACAAGATTTTTTAAAAGACATTTACCCTTATATAGAATTATCCAAAATTGTTAATATTTGAATTTTTAAAAATTTAACTGTAGTTTCTACGCAGATCTTTAGGCCATTAAAATTTTTCTGAAAAACAAAGACAATATGACCATGGCAATATATTGTATCTTATTTTGTTTCAATGTGAAAATGAAATTGTCTTAATTCAAAACTACCCGCAATACAAATGTATGCATCTTTTTCTCTGTGGCTGTGTCAACTGACAACGACAACAAATATGTTTAAAGTTGTTATACAACTTAAAACTTCTTTGCCTTATTCCCAAATTTTTCTGGATTTAAGCAACTTTGGTCTAAAATTCTAAATTTATAAGTTTATAACTCTTCACTATCTGAATTTACGATCATTTGTCTTTACTGTGGTGGAAAGCTATATTCTATACTGCCAAGAAACTAAGAAAAATACACTTTTTTGCCAGTGTGAATGTTTTATCTTTTATCGTCTTAGACTTAGACACTTAGAAATTTGTATTTCATGGAAAATTGACAGATATGCAATTGATCTGGGTCAGACTAGACTAGACGGTATAGACAAAGCCAGATCTGGGCCAGATCCGACATTATAGAATATCACTAAATTTTGTTAACGTTGATGGAACATTAAATTATGTGATTAGTGATAAACAATTGGATATATAAAAACAGGTTACAATAATTTATTAAATATAATTTCGTTGTAATTTCACTTACAATTCGAAATAAAAGTACATCTCTGACTCTATTTTTTGTATTCTAACAACAAGATGATCGTTTTTTGTCTTTGATGAAATTTTAAGTGGCATGAACAATCATAACACTAGTGTACGATATCTGAGAGCCCTCACAAGCAGCAATAATTTTCAATCCACCGTAAAGAGTGCCGATGCTAATCAGTCAGAGCTGCCGGAAAACACGGTGATAACACCGCGAGTTATCTTTTCACGATCGCGTACCGGCAAAGATCATAAACTTTTCGGACTGCGAGCAACTCGATAGTTAATGGTCACGTCCGGCGAGACAGTGATCAATGGCACACGTTATATTAAGGGCTAAGTCAGTCGAAGATATTTAAAGGTCAGAAGAGAGAAATACTAGAAACTTTCTTCAAATGTATTGAGGCCACACATGCATGCACCTACATAAAAATAATCTAACAAGAATCATATGAAAAAAATTTAGTTTGTAAAAAAATGTACACAGAAAATGTACTTGGATTTAAACATTTAGGTTCTAATTGAATTAAAAATATCTTAAAAATAAAACTTTTGGTGAATAGTAAATGGTAAATGGAAAATCAATTGTCATTAATCAACTGAGATAAATTTATCTTCCAACTGTCGTTAAGACTGTCAACTTCACTATTAATTTATTCAGGGAATATGAAATCTGCTATAACACATTTTTTACCATTTATCTTGCAATGCGTTATTCATATGATTCGGATTTTAAAGTTATGAATTAATTTGGTTGATTTTGTTCTTTTTGGCGATGTTTTTATGAGTTTTGAACTATTGATTATATTAAGAAATAAAATTAATATATATAGTACATTATAGTATAGCGCTAGTGCTAGTATTACGAAATTTTCCGTAACGTTAGCTCTATACGAGCTGGGAAAGGGGTTAATCTTACGGAAAATTCCGTAACGGTAGACAGTTGGTATTTTCTCAATGTTAATATGGAGTTGATTTTTGAAATCTATCTGCTTGAAAAATACTTTTATTTAAAAATCAATATTATCAACTGAAGCCTCGACAGAGATAACGTTGGATACAAAAATATGTTTTGCTGGAATCTTTGATCAAAATGTGTACATATGTTGAGATACTTTATTGTACAACATAGTTCATATATCTATACTCCAAAATAGAATAGAAAATCCTTGGTCAGGAATATTTCGTCATGCTGTGAACATAGTTTTATATCTATTTTTTGTTGTTGATCCAACCTTATCTCTGCCGAGGCTTTAAATGTTGATTTTTTTTGTGGTTTTAAAGAATCAATCGCGTTAATGGCAAGATCCCATGTGGAAAAATCTTCTGACGCTGGCCCGGCCCGGCCCAGGCCAGACTGTCTGGTTTCCAGTCTTGACGCTGGTCAGATGGCCTGGGCCTGGCCAAAAGTGGAACGTTTTTTTTAGCTTGTCCCAGGCCAGACCGTCTGGTCAGCCGCTAGTTATGGGCTGGTCAGTCACTAGTTAGAGGCTGGTCAGCCGCTGGCTGGACTGCCTTTATTTTTGTAATGACTTGTAAAAAAATCATTTTTCACTATTAGTGTATTTAGCTGATCAGCGCCAAACCTGAACCAGACCAGACTGTCAAGATGATATAAAGAAAGTCTTGTTCTGAGTTCGAATTTCTTGTTTTCGATCATTTTAGACCCCCTGTAACGTTTTCGAAATATCTAAAAAAAAGTTGCTGATCGAACTTAGAACTTTTTTTGGTATTTGATAGCTGATCAGCGCCAGTCCTGCGCCAGACCAGACCTTCCAGACAGAACATAGAATTTTTTGTTCTTGGTTCGCTAATCAGTGCCAGTCCTGGGCCAGACGAGACCTTCCAGACTAGACGATCTACATAAAGTCAGACCTGGACAAAAATAGCGCCAGACCTGGGCCAGATCAGATCTTCCCGACTAGACAGTCTAGATAAAGCTAGACCTGGGCCACACCTGACACCAGACTGCCATGAAATTTGTCCACATGGGATGTTCGCAAATTTTTTTTATATAGGGTCTACTAAGTCTGTAATAATAGAAAAATGTAGGTGCTGAAGCACCTATAAATGATAATATATATCTTCAAAAGGCACCAGCGTCTTTTATAATTAACATAAATTCATGTAATTCTTTTCACGTAGTTTGATGGTTTATTACAGTATTTATTGATAGTTGTTGGAATAGCGAAAATTCAGTAATCGATTCATTCAATTAAAATATAAATAATTTTCAATGATCGTATTTTACTATAAATAACATTTTTACAGTATACGTTATTTGACTGAAAAATCTGTGACATTCGATTCAGTAAAATTTCAGTACTTATATTTCTCTACATTCGATTGTAATTTTAGTTACCTTTTGATAATCTTTGAAGAATTTTGGCTCAGTTAAGCAGTGCTTGACTCGGTTATACAAGGATGGGATCCGTCGTACAAGATGGAGCCTATTTATCATTTTTTCTGTTTTTAAGCTGCCTCCGCTCTCAAATTGAAAATCATAATAATAATTATTATTATTACATTGTCATAAAAATAGTTGAAAATATGCAAATAATTTGAAATAGGAACATCGATATCATTCAAAAATTAGAAAATGCCTATACGAGTGTCGAAATTTATGTACAAATAGGGGGATCTGGAAAAGAGACTATTTGTAACGAAATTTCAGTATAAATAGCTGGATCTTTTCGGTGCACATATAGACACTGCAATTAGAAAAAGTAAAATTTCAAGTTCGAGACTTCCGAATAGAATTGATGTGAAAATACATTTTGTGGTCCAAAGAGGATTCTTTTAGTTGCAAAATGATCTTTTTGAGTTTGAATTGAAATCATAAAAACTAGGACGTTGAAATTGGAATGATTTGAAAATGGAGTTGAAAAATGAAGGCTTTTAAATTGAAAATTTTATAATAACCTATAATTAGCAAATTACACACAATAGACACGAATTATTTTTATTTTTCCACTTAATTTTTTCCCCATTTTATTCAATATTTTCAATTAGAATAAATGCATTCAAAAGGAATTTTTAAAAATAATTTAAAGTTATTAAATTAAAGAAATTGAAGTCAAAATACTTTCAGAATGAAAATGTTGAGGATCAGACAATTTTATCTTTTGAAATGTTGTATATTGAAGGATGAAAATTTGAAGTTGCTTATAAATATGTACGTAATGTTTTAAAATTAAAGATTTAGTTAAAATGCTTCTAAATGCGCAAAAGTTGATATTATGAACCTTAGAATTTGAAAGGGCAGAAAACTGTATCATTTAGACTTGAAATTGAATGTTTTAACATTTAAAAAGTGAAAGGGTCCAGTCCTAAAGTTCTGACTTTAGAATTGAATTTTTCTAAATTGAAAAATATAAACTTCATATTGAAAACTTTAAATACCAATTATTATAAATTGGAAAAATTGTTAGCATTGGGATTAGGAATTCATATTGAAACTAAAATGTTGTGAAATGTCAAACGTTGAAAATGAAAGGTTGTAAATGGGAAATGGAAATTAAAATGGAAATTTTTAAATTCAAGTACACTTTCAAGTTTGAAAATATATGAAAGTTTAAAAACATGACGCAAAATAAAATACCCTTTCTCTGCCAAATGGGAATTATCGCGACAGAAGGAAATATTCTTTTATATGATAACTGTAGCCGAAAAAGTTTTTTTTTAGTGAAGATTAAAAGATCAAAAATTGTCAAATTGCATTGAAAATTGAATGCTTTAAATTAGGGAATGTTGAGAAGTGAGCCTTTAAAAACAGACTTTTTCAAAATTGAAACGTGTTGAATTGATAAATTTTTGACAATTGAAGTTCATCGGTTTGAAATCATATACCTACGTACATATCGAATGTTTTTCTTTTATGATTAAAATAATATTAGTTAAAATATGAAATCCATTTGGAAACATTTAGAACAATGAATTCTTGAAAGCTGAAAAAGTGACAGGTTGTATAAGGAAAAAAATCTGTGATGCATTAACGCATCAAATTGCATTTTTTGTATCTCAATTGAAATTAAAAAAATGTAAATGTAAACTTTATTTTAAATTTAGCTCAAACACAAAAACCTTCAAAATTAGATATATCAAAGCTTGAAGAGAAGACTTTTTGAATCAGAAAAATTCGAATTCTTTGAATTTGCAAACGTTTAAAACTGAATATGTATTGAAACATTGAAAATTAAAAATGAGCTGCAATAAAAATGGATAAATTATAAAACATCTTGGAGCTTCTGAAGTTTTAAACAATCCTTCCTTTTCCATTCGCTCTTCCAAACTCAGACGCTCTGATTTCTAATGCCTTTCGGCGCGGTTTACAGAGTCTGCTATATCTGCCCTTGCAAGCAGGGGTTGAAACGCAAGGTCAGAATTTAAGGGTAGGTGGGTTAAAGGTAGGAGAAAGAGAAGTTTGCTTGGTTGACAGCCCCAGTTGTAGCTTCGAGGGCTCCGCCCATCGAAGGAAGCCGCAAAAAAAATGCAAGGGGGTTCAGCAATGGCGATAAAATGCCAGGAGAATCAGAACGAGAAAGCGAATAAAATATGAAGAGGGAGGGGAAGTTGGGTGGGTCGGAGAGAAATCGTTAATTATTGACGAATTATAATTACCGATCCAACTGGTCTACACGATACCGCACGGAATTCCGTCGGAAGGCTCCTTGATTGTATATACATAGATATAAAAAAGTATATCTCTTTTTTATGTCCACCGTGAACGATAAATTAATTGGAATCGATTAATCGATCGAGTGTTCGATAATTAAGACATTTCGCGATCTTATATAATGATGCCGTGCACTCGCGGAATCATTCACTCTTCATCGGCGAATTTTCGGTAATTAAATCGAAAATTGCATGCTTTATGGAATCTCTAAAGATAAGTAGGTTCAATGTTCTTGAGGCTCCGTTATTCATCAATTTCTTATATATATATACTCATTTTCTGTCAGTCAAAGTAATACAGCATTTCCGATTTTAATCAAGGGAGACCGGGAAAACCGCAGATTTTTCCTTGTGAGTGGAAAAAAATCAGGAAATGAAAGTGAATTTATTTACTGACCGGGTATTTGTTTAGTTTTTAGTTTTAGTAGAAAAAATTACATTCAACTACTTGAAATGCCACTTGATATCATGTGCTCACCTGCATCATCACACAAAACTACCAGGTATCAAGTTGATGCGGCAAATGGATCAAAAGGGTGCAAAGTTTTAATACCTATATTCATGATCAACTTGATACACATTTTGAGATCAATTATCTGTCATAAAATTTCAACTACTCAACACATTATAAAATTAATTAAACCTCTTACCTGAATGATAATCAATTATTGATGATCGTTTAAAATTAAATTGTTAATCTAATCAAAAAAAAATCATTTACTTAGCTCCGTTTAGTTAAGTTTATGATTGCTGATGTTGTGGATGTTTGTTTACAAATTTCAGCAAATCTCGATCAAGGATCGATTATCGATTTGCAGAACTTGAATTTGACAGGAAGGAATGTTTTTCGAAAATCGTCAACTGTCATTATGTTTTGTATACTGATGCTAATACGCCTTGAAGTTGTTCTCCTTAATTTTCATTGATCCTATAAAGCGAATAATATTGAGTTGAAATTCTATAGCGATCAAAAAAGCAGCAATAATTTGATACCCCAAGTTTTAGTGTGATCATCATATACTCAATTGCACTAACTTTAAAGGTCATGTTCTTTGATTGTCCTTAAATTCTAAAAATATGTTCGCCTACCCAACTATACTTAATTGAAAAATGTGTAGGCCAGGAATGCCACCCCTCTCCAAGTGGGGGCGGGTGGTTGAATTTTCAACCCCAACACCTGCATGGGTATTTTCAGTAGCCTGTAACTGGTTTTCTGATTACGCGAAATAACGGCAATTGTTTTTTACATCCCTTTATACTATTTAATAATGTGAAAAATTAACCATTTTTAAAACAAATTAATTGCTTATTTAATTTTTTTCGCACTTTAGGCATCTGTGATTTTTTTTAATAGTTTCAAAAGAATGCATGACAGCGAGTTACAGGCTTTTGAAAATACCTGTGCAGGCGTTGGGGTTGAAAATTCAACCACCCACCACTTGGAGAGGAGCCGTAATCTTGTATTATAAATTTGTCGAATAAGTACTGTTGGGTAGGCGAAAATATTCTCCGAATTTGAAGACAATCGAAAGATATGACTTTCAAAATTGGGGCAGTTGAGAAATAATTCCCCATATGTGAAATAATAATGTAGAACGAGTTCGTTTTGAAATTTTTTAAGATCCTACGATTTCAATAGGAAATTTTATAATTTAAAGCATTTCTAAATTAACACTTTTGTATTTTAAATGCCAATATTTTTTATAGTTAATTAAGTTTCAATTGAAGGCGCTAGAAATTTAATAATTTGAGTTGGATATTTTAAAAGTAGGAGAATTTCAAATTAGTTGCATGTGAAATTAAATATTTCGAAATAAAGGATTTCGAAAATTCGAAATGAATATTTAATATTAAATAAATGTTATTAAAATTGAATATTTTTTGAGATATTTTTAAATAAAATCTTTCAAAATTATAAAGATTGATTTCAAACTAGAGGGAACAGTTTTAAATAGAAAGCGTTCAAGATAGAACAATTTTTTGATTGGCAATGTAACATAATACTTTCATTGTATCACCCTGATTATTATTTTACTTTTATAAAACAAAAGAAGTTGAGCTTAAACTTTAAAAATAGAAAGATGTTTACGCTTAAAACAGAAGCTATAAGCAGGCATTCGATTATCCTTGAGAATGAGCTAGAAGGTTCATAAATAAATGAAAAGATGATATTATATAAACATTAAACAGTGTAAATATAAAAAAATGTATTTTGTAATATTGAAAACGTTCGTGAATAAAGAGAGTGGCAGAAAAAGATTTAAATATTGGATATATAAAAATATAAAATCGAGCGAGAACAACAAACTATAAATCAACATTAGATCATATAAGATTAAACTTAATGCTACATAACATTCAAATTTACTTCCTGATAAAAAAATGAGTAAAATACCCATTATTCTCATTCGGCTCTACTTAGCCATCCACGATTTATTCCAGCAACGACTTGATCCGCACTCCCATATTAACATCAAAGATGGTATCAATAAATAACACGATACAGATTCAGCATAGTAATATTGAGAATATTATAACGTATTCCAGAATTCCCTGTTTGAATCTGCGCTGCGTGAAAATTATATAAATTCAAATTATTTTCATATTGATAAATTTTACTAGAATTATTACGATCCTGAGACTTTCCATAATTACACAGGATCACCAAAAAAATTGCGAATTGTATCCGAAAGCGAATTATTGTAACTGGTTTGTTCTAGTGAAACAACCCAATACATTTCTCATTCACTAATCCCATGCAAATCTCATTTATTGTATTAATACATTAGAAATATATAAAGTAACAATAAAGGATTTATGCATTTTCTCTAAATGACGATTTTAAACCTTGCTTCTGTCAATTTTGTTTTTCAAGCACAAGCGTTAAAGAAAATAGCGAAAAGTTCTCATGCAATACATAAAAAAATAAGTTTTAAATAAAAAAGGCGATCTATAATAAAGTTTAACAAAAAGCAGCCTGCTCTAGCTAATATGTTCTATAAGAGCTAGAGTCAATTTTTGTTTAGTTTGAAAGATAATTTAATCTTCTTTAATTAATTTCCATACAACTTTCATGTAGGATGTATAGGGGGCAAGATATCATTCAAAAAGAAAAAGATGTAACGGTTTTTTTTTACTGAAAAATCTTTTTAAGACGTCATAATTTTAGAACTATTTATGCTATAGAACACTATTTTTCCTTTAAATTGTTCGGAAATTTGTGAACTTTTTTTTTTGCTTTTCAGAAGTTTTACGTTAAACGAACAAAAAACGTAGAATGTTTAAAAAACTGATGTCTTTCATACATTTTTCAAAATCTAAAAGAGAGGATAATGTCAATCAATATTAATCACGGGGGAACTTTTTTTGGACGCAAAATAGAAGGTTTTTAATTTTTATCAGAGGAAACTTTGCTTATTACTTGTTTCTTCCGAAAAAAATCACATAAATTGATCAAAAAACAACAAATATCAAGTTATTTTAAAAGGGGGACAAACGCTTTTTTCATATTCGGTAAAAATACTAAGGAGGCATCCCCAAAATATAATTTCTACGGTACAAACTTGAGCGATTCTGAGGAGCTACGTTGTTAAAAAAAAAAATTAAAAACTAAATTTTTTCGAAAACTTCACGTGATTCGGATTCAGCGACAAAAAATTTGCGGGGAACACGGCAGGTTCCGGTACAATTGGCAATTTTGTTGTTGTCCTGTCTTATAAGTTCTATTTGCTACATTAAAATATGGTGTTCTTTTTGTATAGAACATGAGTTTTAGAAAAGACTTTACTTTTCGATTATTCGAAGTTGAAAAGTTGACTTTGAAAAATGGATTAAGCGATTTAAAAAGTAGACTTTTCTCGGCTTTTTTCTATATCTAAAACCTATGTGGCCTTGAATGTCGATTGACTTCAGAAGTGGAAAGTCGACTTTAACGAGAAGAAAGTCGACTTGCCATGATCATAAATTTTGATCGAAACTCGCTATCGATATGACGCTAAGTGCAAATATTCCTGACAGCAAATTCCACACTTTTTGGTTCAAATTCAAATCGCTCAAAATTTTGCAATTTAAAAATTGAAACCTTTCAATGTTTGAACGATTATAAATTCACCACATTAAAATCGAATAGACTATGATTGAAATTTGGAAAGTTTGAGAATGTAAGATTAAAAACGCTTCAAGATGGACAATTTTTAATTAAAGCATTGAAAACTATTTGGATTAAAAGTATCGAAAATGTATAGGTGAGGCAATTTCAATAGCTGATTTTTGTGCAATTTCTAACTTAAATGTTGAAAAATTTTTTGTGTTTCAAACTTTTACAATACTGAACGTTTGAGTATGAAACTGTTCAATTTTTAATTTTAAACGCTACAATTCAGAACTGTTCCACATTAGATTCGTTAATTTTGAGATTATTTTTTGAATTCATAAAATATAAATGATTTAGTTTGAAGGCGTGAATTTGAAAATTTATATAACTAGGAAAAATTTCTGAAAAATGGGAAAAGAACCGGGAATTGATCGGAAATTTTTTGTGAGTCTTGAGCGGCCATCCTGTTTACTCGCAAAATTATTCAAAACCAATTATCTTCTGGGAAGAAATTTCACTTCGTGTAAATTTTGTCTAAATAAATAGACTATAGTACTTTTTGTATTTAAAACAATTGGTGATGATTTGAATGGTTGTGTTGAAGCTTTATGACATTTGGTGTGGGAGAAAATAGTTTTTCAATCAATTGAACATGTATTAAGTATACAAGATCTCGTGAAATTCGAAGATTCTCATTCGTTCCAGATCGATTTAGCTACCGACTGTTCGTTTAACTGGTTTGATTTACGATCGGAAATTCGAGCCGTGCGAACGTTTGGCGAGAAAGACTATGCACTCTAGTAAATATATTCTTTATGGATCTTAAAGCGTAGAATTCGACTTTTCGAATATTCGCACGAGTCTTTTCGTACTCTGAATCCTGACATCCTCTCACATTTTTACATATAAAAGAAAAAAAAAATTGCAAAGCAGAAAATTTGCAATTTTCTTGCTTTCCCAATGCTTCCCAAAAGTGTTGGACTATACAAGTATTAATTTTTCTTAAACTTTTTCATATTGGCCGTTTTACTTATTAATTTTATTTTCACAAATAAATGAAATAAAAAATCATGTGAATATTTCGCCTTCAAAGAATTGGAATTCAAACTCTTCCAAACGAACTAAATTGCAATAATGTGCATACCTACTGTTAATAAATAATTAAATATATATTAATTATTATAATTCAAGTCTTGAAATGTGATACATTGAAGTCTGATTTAAGTATATCAAAATAATTGTCCAACGACGTTGAGTCAGTTGAGTGAGTAAACGAGTTTACGCATTATGATAATCAGTGTGACAAGTCGTTATTGCAGATAATTTCTCTCGCCTAATTGCAAGTGAAATGTCCACTAGATCAGTCATCAGTTACAATGTAAATAATCAGCAACGTTAATTAGATTCAATAATAGATTTAATCGGGATTTAATCTCAAGCTGATAGCGATTGACATATAATATTAATGTGATAGTTTTTCCCAGATTTATTATTAATTAACCTTAATAAGGCATCATCTATACATTTATTAGGTAATATAATCGTTAATAGCTATAAACTTTGTTTATATACATATTTCACTTTTTGTTTTACTCATATTGATATCAAGTTTGTATAATTTCTCAATGTTTTCAGTTTCAGCATAAATAAAGACTTACCTTTTACAAAATAAAGGAAGAAAATGTAAAAAAGATGATTATGTAATGTTAATCTCTAAAACTCATATTAAATGATATTTAAAAAGTCATTATTTTAAAAAGTGACGATTAGAGACAAATAAAAATATTCTTGAAGATGATATATGGGCATTTTGTGAAGTGAAAAAGCATTATTATAGGTAGAATGAGGATTTTAATTATTCATTTTGCTTATGTTTTCATTCATATTCATTTGGCATATATTTCTTTTATTATTCAGATGTCGTGGGAGTTTGTTTTTCATTATTTTTGTTTGAGAGATTTATGACTTTTAATTACAATATAACTAATTTTCAACCGAAGTTATTTCTAGTTAGTATATTTAATTATGAATTCTTTGTACAGATTTGTTTACTAACTTAAAAAAAGGGTTCGGGCTATGTGACACGCAGCAAGTTACATTGCGACATGTCACATTTGGTTCACGGAAAATATGGACGTAAGATTTTTCCTAAATGAGGAATGCAGCATTGTCCCTCGCCACAATGTCTTGCCATTTCTACAAATTTAAAAATGTTTAAAATCATTCTTTTAATCGTATTTAAGAAATGACTCATCTTGTAAATTTTTTTCAGGGAGGTGCGGGTTGGCGATGCTCCTATCGTGTGCGGGATGCGAAAAGCCAATTTTGGACAAGTTTCTGCTTAATGTTCTGGACCGAGCTTGGCATGCAGATTGCGTTCGGTGTTGCGTGTGCGGGACTGCTCTGCAGGACAAGTGTTTCTCCAGAGAGTCGAAATTGTTTTGCAGAAATGATTTCTTCAGGTACTTTGACACTGCTTTAAAGTAATTTACTCATATTTAATATTTTTTAGTTATTTCCATAAAATTGCATTATCAAAATTTTGACTAACGGTATAACAAAGTGTGGACGATGATAATTGGTATAAAAAGTATCAGTAAACTTGAAGCAAAAGTGTATGTATAATTTATGAAAAAATCTTACTATTATAATAGAAAAAATACAATAATAAACAATGAATGTGGATGTTCATGACCGAGATGCAACGTGACATTATAATTACAATAGAACTCTTCTAAGAATAGGAGAAAACAATCCAGAATCTCTGAGACTCGGTGAATATTATTGAGAGACATTTTTGCTATGGATTTTTTTTCCTTTTAAACCGCAAAGAACGTGCGGGATAATGCTACTATAGACCGCTTAAATACAGTCCTGTGCTCGAAATGATGATCTAAACGCTTTTTTTTTCTCCTTCTCCTCAGAAAACGGGTCGCGAGATGTAAAAAGTATCGCGTAGTCGTGGGTCGCCTCGAATCAAAGAAGACCTTGACACTTTCGCGGTATTTCTCTGAATCGTAAAATTTTATTTGTAACGAACTGGTCGTGGTTACACTTGAAAAATCAAGCATAGCCCAGTTTCAATGATAAATGAAGGAAGTGTTAAACGGATTTTTTTAAATTCTACTTATCCATACCGCGTCTTTCAAAGAAATTTCTAATGAAACCTAAACACTATTGATTTTAATTATACAATTTTTAAATATCGATAAGTTAAAATGAGACGTTACTCAAACTAAAGTAAGAATACATTTTCTTCGTTGCATTTTAATACTTTCAATGCTGAGATAAAATTGATCAGAAACGTAAAGACGGATCTATGCGGAATTTTCCCCCTGCGGCGGTTTTCCCCTTACCTGCCATACACACCTGTAACTTACTCGAAACGCTTACAACGAATCGCGGGAGTCCTTGACATTTTGCGAGATCATGCTTCAACCGCGAAGACCGCAATGAGTCGTAGGTCGCGCCGTGTCAGAATGCATCTAAACTTTTTTGCAAGAGGCTGCTCAAACCGTGAAAAGCGTTCCTTTGAAATAAAGACAACTAAAGCAAACTACAGGGGCTAGAATTTGAACTCAACTATAGAAATAGAGACAAAAACATTTGCAGTTAAAAACAAACTCGAGTCAAATTTTGTTAGACATAGGAGTCGGTTTAGGTTAAATAAAATAAAACGTTACATTAGAAATATAAATGCAGGTTTATAATTGCAAGAGGATCGTGAGCAACGACTTGCCCGGTTAAATAACAGTAACGAGTAAGGAACTGATTTTCGGTGATGAATGTCGAGTGCCTGTGGGATCGAATAAGCACGTTTTAAAGCGTATTAGATGGAACTCGGAGGAACGTCGGCATAGGAACGAGAGCTTAATCGAATGCTAAACTTTAACATCATTGCATATTCCTCGAGGTGTCGATGATTTGTCACAGATAAATTTAGAGCTCATAGCAATAAAATTAAAGGAAATGAGATTTCCAGGAAAGAATAATATTTCGTGCTGTTTTCAGGCGAATACGTGGTCGTCACATAGCAATTCCAAAAATATTTTTTTTTAGTCATATAAAGATGGGAGTGGATTCAATTCCTCTCGGAAAGTCACATCACTCGGTCAAAAATAAGGTATCTCACTTTTGTTGCATGTCACACTGGCAAAAAGTCACACTTGATGCATTTCACATTTGCAGTATGTCATATTTGCTGCAAGTCGCACTTGCGGTACGTGACATTTGATATATGAATTATTGGCCGCAAGTCCCATATGATGCTTTTCTCTTGATGAAAGTCACATTTGAAGCATGTCATATTTGCGGCGAGTTACATTTGCTGCATGTCATATTTAAAAGAAGTCACACTTGCGACATAACACATTTGATGCATGTAAAATTGGCTGTATATCATATTTGATGCAATAAGTTACACACAAAGAAAACGTTTGGGTAACTTTTACCATATTATATGGATTTGAAGGGACGAGGGCTGTGGGGGATAGTTGACATTAACGCACCCATTTTTGTTGATTTTTATATTAGTTTTTTTACATGAAATAACTTTTTTGTTGGAAAACTTCTGATATCATAAATTGATTCTATAAACGTTCTTAATGTGTTAAAGTTAATTAAAGCTTGCCACTTCATAGATAGGAAACGACGCGACGTGCTCTTTGTATATTAGGCAGTGTAAGAGGTTCTAACTGCGTTTTGCCACATACTTTACTTTGGTTGGTAAGAAAACATTATTTATTGTTAAAAATACCTGGAGTAATTTTTCTTTGTTACATTATACTCTTCAAATTATTATATTGTATAAATTTTATTCTAAAATGTCGAGATGCATAAAAAATTAACTTATAGTTAAAAACGGTTTTGAGCAATAATAACGTATTATCCCTGATAATGTGAGCCTCGCCCAAAAAAATACACATATCAAAATCACATTTCAATCATAATTTATAGGACATTTAAACCAAAGCGTGCTATAATAGTTAACAATGTGTGCCAAGAAGTCGCGGCATATTTTTACCATACTCAATGGGAACGGAGGTTAGAGCCGATCAAATTTAGAGTCAGGGATTGAAAATTTAAAATGAAATTTTTTTCATTTTGAAATTACTGTTGCGAAACTTAGAAATTTATAATATACAGGTTTCGACGATTTCAGATGTCTTAAATTTTTCTTAAAATTATGAAAGTGGGAATAAATGTATATAATGTATCGTATCTCATAAACGGAATGATGAGATACATAAAAAAAAGACAACATTTTTGGATTCAACCCCAGAACTATTTACAGTGCATGATTCAAAATAATAAAATATTATATATAATTGATATATTCATAAATAAATTAATATAAATAAATAATTTTAATAATTTAAAAGTTGAACATTGTGGGGCATTGACGTGGCAAGCCCAGCAATGCGCGCGAGTAGTGTGTTACCGTCGAGTTGTGGTAAAAATTTCCTGAAGTCTGTTATCTGCGTATTTTAAAGTAACTCTTTCCCTTTTTTTTGCTTCGTAAATAACCTACCAACGTAAGGTACGTCGCATCTTATTAGTTACTCATACTGTCAAATCCATGTAATATGATAAAAGTCAGTAAGGTACCCAAAACGTTTTCTCCGTGCATATGACGCTTATGTAAAATTTGCTGCATTGTATATTTTGTGCAAGTCACACTTGTGGCATGTGACATTTGATATATGAAATATTTACCGCAAGTCACATATGATGCAAGTCACATTTGACACATGTCACATTTCTGCTGTTCTACGGAAAAGCCAGTAATTGTAAAAAATCGAAAAATGAGTATTTTTATATCACGGAAATCGTTGAAGAGAGATCTATCGATTTGTCGAAATCATTTGTTTAAATTGTTAATATTGCAACTAGAAGTCTCGAAAATTATTTCTACTGATGAATTCGAGGCCGACTTAAACGACTTTCTTCCGTAGAAACGCTTTAAAATTTCGGCAGCATCTGCATTTTTACATATTGATGAACAATTTTTGTTAATTGTTTTATCGTAAATTGGTAGATCGCACGAAGATTATACAATAACAGTCGAAAAACTGTTCAAATATCTATTAAATTAAACGGAATAGGGAAAATCAAATTCAAACGTTTGGGCCGGTTTGATATATGTGCCACGTTTGTGGCATGTCACTTTTGATGAAATTTATATTTGACTTATGTGATATTTGATTTATGATATAGTTTCGGCATGTAACATTTTCATGTAAATCCCATTTGACGCATGTCGCAATTGTGACATGTCACATTTGAGGCAAGTCACTTTTGAGTCAAGACACACTTTCAACATGTTATCCCACAAATAATGCAAAAGGAATAAAGAATACAAGACTTATTTTAGAACGAAGATACTGTGTATTACGTACATTTTTTCGGAGGTGAAGTGTCCTACCGCTTCTATTATTCTTTTACTTTTTTATAATAATTATTTTTGTTGTCAGTGATGTATTCTCTCCCTATAGTACGCTTCATTATTAAATGCAACTTTTTTTGGTAATATAGTCTCTGAGTAGAATAAAAAGTGATAATCGTTGACGTTTTATGTCTCTCCTCACAATCAATAAATGCCAGCTTCCTCTGCTTCCTTTTATTATTTTTATTTTTCGTTTCATACTCATGGTTGTGGAGTGTGAATATTATATATAAATATTATTAAATATGTATAAGGGTCATCACTTAAATAGTGTTTTATTACATTCAAGAATTTTAGCGCGGCCTCAAAGTTAACGAGGAGTAGTCTGTAATTATACAGCAATTCAATTACACTTTATTATCCATATAGTAACAAAGGGCTAGATTTTTTTTCTTTACCTTGGACTCCATGCTAAACATGAACTTTAGGCGACAAGCAAAAATTTAATCGACTCTAATTGTTTATGTACTTCTAATTTTTACTTCGTGTATAATTAAATTTTGTTTATACATAAACAGAAATTTTTTTTTCAAAAAGAAGGATGATTTTATTTTAAGACAAAAAATTTGCTTAAATCAGGCTTCAAGCCAAAAAATACACTGAGAACGCGTTTTACCGGAAACTGATATACCAATTCAGGTGGTCCAAGGGGGCGAGTGAGGCGCTTGCAAGGTTAACGGAGTTGCGCAGTTTACGGTTCGGCACTATAAGAAACCACGAGCAAGAAGGAAAAGAAGAACGGTTCGGAGTACTCCGATTCACCTTGAAGGCCATTGGTGTACCCCCGAAAACCCCGGTAAATCGCGGTCCCAGTGCAGTGTGAATTTGGGGTGTGAAGAAATTAAGCTTTACAAGGAATTCAGCATTTTTCCTGTGAATCAGTAAGCAATTTACATATTACTAGCTGTCACCCGCGGGAACATCTAGCCTCGGTGGGGTCGCTTGGCGGCCACATTGCAAAATCACAATCTGAGATTACCGTATGAACATGTAGGAGTTTCTCAGGAGTGTACATGCGAAGTTTGGTCATAATTCATGTCCGCGTTTGCATTTGATGCGGCGACATACGAACACTCTTTCAACTTTATTGTATATATAGATTAAAATCATTGTCCAAATTTCTGCAGAAGGTAGAATTTGTGCCAAGAAAGTTCTTTTTTCTTCTAAAAAAAATCAGATATTTTTTTACTTGGGTGAAGGCCTTCAATCACAAATAACTCAGCTTCAAGTTTGAATGGCTCAAATTTCAAATTGTTCACACTCGTTAAAAAAAAAGAGATTTTGAAAAATGCGAGAAAAATTAATATTATGAAATTTGACTACTTTCAGATTTTAAGTAAGGGGTTGATATAATTTCTTCCTTTTGGTATCAGAAAACGTAGCTTTCCAATGAATAAAAATATTAAAAACCTACTACGAAAATGAAACACGAAAAAAATGAAAGCACAATTTGGAAAGGCACGATTGTTCAAAGTGAGATGCAACAAATACGCAAAATTCACACCAATGGTTTTCTGTGTTTAGACGATAGACTCATAATAAAACACAAGTATAATACCGCAATTACAAATAATAAATGAACGTAAGTTCTAATTTGAATGTGTACCCGCGTATTATTTAATGCAATAATAAATATTTCTCGGCATCTCATCGCTGTCATCCTCCGCTCGACAGCTGCCTCTCAACTCGAATGAGCATTTGATATGCGAGTCATGAATATTAATGATGGCGAGTCTTGTCGACGTGCGATTATTTATTATTGTTATTGCCATTTTTTTCTTCAAGAAAAAAACATATTGGCGACAAGATTTTGCTAAATGCTTTTCCCTCGCGCGATTTCTGGCGGCGATGAACGATCCCCTTGTGCGGAAGGACGAGCTCTTGATACTTATGCCAACGAGTGTATAACGAACGTGTTGTATACTTTACGAGCCACTTTGCATCCCAATGAAAAATTCATTTGCTCGAGCCGAGAGGAAACTTTGAACAGTCGACGCTGCGTCTATCGGTCGCCTATAGTTTTTGAACGAGCCGCGATCACCATTCACCTTTGGCTTTGATCAGTGTGACCAAACAAAAACAATCCTTGCAAAACTAATGTCGACAGTTTTCACAGAAAACATGCTGTGGACCAGAGTTGATGGGTTTTTTAAAGCAACCTCTTGTGTTTGTTGGCAGGCAACAAATCATGAAAATAGAGTAATTACATGACTTCAAAAACAAAACAAAAAACAATTAAAAAGACCAAATAAAATAATGATGTGTAATATCCAATGGCCGACCGGTGTAACAAAAATCGTCTAAAAATACATGTGATGTGTTTCAAATAGTTCCTCCATTTCAGTAATTTCAAAAAATGGAACATATCGCGTAATAGAACGTGTTGGTTATTTTTCCAAAAAGTAAAAGGTTATTGTAGTTTGCTGAACGAAAACTGTTCATTCGGGTAATATTTGTTAATTGAATATGCCATTGGTTTTTATAGGAGTTTAATTTAAAAACCCCTTCTGTTCTGAAGTGAACAATTTTTTGGGAAATCAAATTTAAATAAAGGTTTCTTTTTGTAATTTAAAAAATAAATTGGCAAATATTTGATTTTCAGTTAGCGACAATCATTTGAGACAAAAACAGTTTACGCGTACACCCAATATTTTTTCCACTACAGGCATAAAAGAGACGCTTTATGAATCTTGTTTTTGGGCGTTAAAGTAGCACTTTATATAGCCAGTACTTTTTACGGCAGCTACCAGATGCGCACCAAAACTGCCATATAAAGTCATTATAAGGTGGTTTTTATGCGCAGTTTGAAGTGCGCATCAAGACTGCCAGTAAGGGTACGTGGGTTAGTGTTCGCAGATGATAAGGTTGTTATGGCAGAATCAATCGAAGACTTGCAAAGAATGTTGAACAAACTGAATACACCTCCAACGATCGCGGCCGCTGTGTAAGGATAACAGCGGTAAAAGACGAACTCCAAAGTACACTATGTTCCTAATTTTGTACCTACAAAATCATCGTAGAAGATTTCAGACATCGCATTATATTAATTTATAACATCCTCATCTCATCAGTCACTTGTCTTAGTCCGTGGCTATGATGAAAAACCGGGTTCACCCGAGAAGATTGAAAAAAATATACTTAAGAAAGTCAATTTGTGTAAGATTAAAATGATCCAGATTTAGTATCAAAAAATGTTGACAGTTACGCACGTAAACATTGAATTTGTCTTTGGTGATATTAAAACAAAAAATACGAATGAGCTACGTATACTTAATCTAAGACCTATAATTATAGGTAGCAAAATTTTTATGAGAAAATATCTGCGTCATGTACTTTTAAATATTACTTCATATATAAGTTTTAAACGAAAAAATTTAAAAAACAAAGATCCCCAAAATTTTTCAATTCTGCTTGAAAATTATGAATCATATATAACATCAAGACTGCAAGAAAATGTTCGTAAAAATTTATGAAAAGATCCTCACGTCTATTTACAGAAACCATTATAGAAATATTTCATTCACCGTCAAAAAAATTTCTTAACGATTAAACTACAAACATTTCACTCTTGTTATGTACCTCATAATCACATTAATAAAGTGTTAAAATAACGACAGGCTACGTAGATTTAAACATAAAATTTAACGTTCGAAAAAACGAAGGCAGCTTGCTAAGCCTTTTCAGGTGACCGAGTAATTACGTTACGTTATATATATAATATTTGTGAGTCACCGTCCTGCATGTATATCATTTTGCGCGATAAGGATGGCAACAAAGTGCAGAAGTCAAAGAGGATATCACCCAAACTAGAAAAAAGTGCCCTACCCCTTGTCAATGAGCATTTACTGCTTTTTATTTCGCGAGTCCCATGTTTTTATATCTTGCAACTGGACGATCCATTATGATTTTGCGCGCTTATGTCTCGAGATTTACACTGCATAAAATCACTTTTTCTCCCTTTTCTTTTCTACATTATTCTTGTCCCTTTACGGATCTTTCTCTTTTTTTGAGGACTTGGCGGCTCATTGCCTGACTCGTTCGGCTTCAATATTACATAGTTTATCGCCGTCTACTAGACGATTATAGGACGAACCGGAACCCTCGAAGCACCCAGTCGAAGAAACGGTATAAGCGATTATGGTAACCGGGCCCCGTCCCCGTGTCTCGCGGGAAGGCCCTTGAAGGCCGATAATGGTCCTCCTCATTCCTCCTCGGGGGCCTCAACGAGCGATACCCCTATTCTACCGCACTTGCGGTCCAACTTAGAGGTCGAAACTCGAACTTGAAAATTATTATTAGGGCCCTTCGGGGAGGAAATGGCCGATTACGAGACCGGCCCTGAAGAGTCGATCGCCGACATTCGGGAGACGATATAACGCAAAGAAAATAAATAGTCCGCTTTATAGCAACCTTGAACGTCCAGCCAGACCACTTGGAAAAGCGGAGCCACACATTATTAATAAAATCCTGATACAAAATATGAAAATTGCCTTTACAATCTAGACTTTTACATTTTTGGTAAAGGGCATCGTTTAAATATTATTTATTCAGGAATATTTTATGTATGAGCATTAGGGAGGTCCAAGTGATGATTTTTTTTATCATTTCTGCATTCATAATTGCTTGAATTGTTGACTTTGTAGTTGGATAAAAAATATGATTTATCCACAAATTTGAAATGGGTTTTAATATTTCTTTAAACAATAAACTTACAAATAAATAACTTCAGCTCAATTTTTGTTTAAATCTTGATTTGACTTATAAGTTAATTGAGATAATGAATAATGGTTTGTCTGCCTACTAAGGCCTACCAAAAAAATTGAATATATATATTTTTATGTTTGTTTTTTAGACAAAAACATATTCTTCGATAGTCGATAGACCCTAATTACAGTATAAAAAGCTTCTGAAAAATTGCAATATATAATTATAGGCCGTGACTACGTGTACCATAGTTTCGGTACAAGTAGCCAGATTTTTTCGGTACAAATAAGGGGAGCTGGAAAAGGGGCTATTTGTACCGAAATTTCGGTACGTATAGCTGGATTCTTTCATAGACACTTCCATAATTATACATAATTATAATATCAAATAGAACTAATTTTGAATGAACATTAAACTATTTTTTGCAATTTCACAATGAAGTGAAATCTTTAAATAATCAGAGAAGCCATTATGCTAAACTCAAACAATTATTGTTTACTTGTCAGACATTTTTTGAAAATTCCTGAACTTTTTAGTTATAATTCCAAAGCAAGCTTCAATTTGCGAATGATTGATTTTTCAATTACTATAGATATAATTAAATTGAAAATCGCATGGCGTTCATTGACTCTTTATTAAGATTTACTGAAAAATTAACTGACTTGAGACACCTTTAGATTTAAAAAAAAAAGTTTTTATGCCTTATTCTCATTATATGGTATGTTGCTATGTTAAAAATATTCGACTGCATTTGATTGATTTTTCAAGAGAAAATATCGAATTTTCACGAAAAGTGATTGGATTTTCAATTTCAACATACACCACCAGTGACTGATAAATAAATCGAGTCCTAAAAGCCATATTTGAAATCTCATTTACTCTTGTACCTGAAATGTGATTAAATTTTCAAGAAATCTCCTGAATATTTCATCACTTAATAGTGATAAGATATTCCGGTAATTTCTTCAAAATCTAAATCTACATCATCTTTGGATTAGATTTTCATATACTGATGAGTGTTTGAGTGAATATAAAACATAGCTATATAAATTTATAATTTTAACAGAAATAATTTTTGTATTGTAATAAAAGCTTAAATAATAATAATTATTAATATCTTCCGAAATATTGGCAATTTTTCAAAGTTCTTGAGCTCTTTTTAAAGATACATTTTCATGGGAATTATTTTTGCAATAAGTCTTTGCCCTCTTTCAGGATAAAGAATTAGCTCAATAACTCCGCTTAGGGCTGATTTTTTCAGAACTTCTATACACTTCTATACGTTTTCTCCTATTTTGAAGAACCAATTTTATACTTTGCCTTTACTTATAATTTCTTTTATAAAAATTATTAGCATTTTAACGAATGTCATAAAACAGCCGTCCTCAATATCTGGACGGTACTGTAACTACAATGTGCATTCCCCCCTAATTTTTATTCCGTTTCGCACAGTTTTTAATTAAAATTTTGGTGCAGACGCACAAAAGACGCACCTCGTGTATTTTATATTTATAATAAAGATATTTACGTTCATTTTATTACTTCTGTTTGGCGCCGTACCTTCGTTAGCGAAGGGGCGGGTATAGATTTAAACATTTCAACGGTAGACTACATCTGCGTGTGGCGGGAATTTCGAAATGTTTCAAACACGCCCCGCGCTAATATATATCCACATTATAGTTTCGACGTTTCAAGGTTTTTGGCCACTAGAGTTCCCATGAGCAGTTACGCTTCCACGGTAATAAATTAACTTGCGCCAGGTAAAGTTTTATACCAGCCTCTGTTAGTTTGTTGCACGTTATTTGTTTTGATTCTAATGAAACACTTTCTCACCATCTCTCTTTCAAATCTCCAGTATAAATATTTATCCTTAAAAATTATGACTTGACAAAAAACTAATAATATGTAGCAGTCTCATTTCGGGTCTGGAATGTCTGGACTGTTATATTATATGATAAACGATAAAGCTAACTTTATAAGACAAATAATTTTGACTTAAATTGCCTGGAAAATTTCAGCAAATATAATAGTGTTTAATAATTACACAGAGAAAAATAGATATTGAAAAGTAGATATTAAAAACTTCGATATTCAACCATAATAAATAGATATTACGGCATAATATCTAAGATCTTCTATTCAATATACAAGATATTAAAGGGCAATATCTGTTTATATTGGAAGTATAAAACGTGTGATATTAACAGTTAATATCTAAGATATTAAAAAAGCGACATTTTATCGGAGCAATGTCGTTAACGTGTGGCGTGGCGACAAAAGATTTTAACCCCGCTTTGTCTGTATCTTGAGTATTCGTCGGGTGTGTTGTGGTTTTTCGGATATATATTGCGTTAAAAGTTTTAGTGGAAAATGGATTAAGTGCTTTTGGATATGATATCATAATTTTCTCAAGAAAATGAGGACTTTCTTTCATGTTATCCTTGAACGGCGTGTTTTCCGCTCTACACGAAAATTGAATACACTCATCCTTCGAACGAGGGCCTTTCGAACGAGGGCCGTTTTCACGCTCGGCTGATTCTGCGTCCCCCCCGTGCGTCCCTTGACAGCCTAAACTGAAGTGCCGGCGCTCGAAGTGACCTCGAAGTCAGTGCCGTACTGCGTATGCAGTAGATTATGGAAATATGTACTAAGGTGCCGCGTTTAGAGTCTACATATATACGGTCCTGAGTGGTGACGTAATAGTGCTCGCTCGTCGCATTTTAATTGCTTTCGAAGGTAGGCCGTCTACCCCGGAGAGTGGCCCTCGTTCGAAGGATGAGTGTAATTATGAAAAAAGGCGAATGCTTGAAGATTCGAATATCAAAAACAGAGGATTACAAAATCAAATCCTTTTGAATTGTATGGAAAATGGCATGCTTTACAAGTAATTTTTGCACAATTGAAAAATATTTTTTGAAATTCTGCCCTTTAATATCCCCATGCAGAAATTTTTCCGTGGCCCTGATCGGGTTCGGATCTGGCCAAATCCGGCGCGGATCCGGAAACCGACCTGGGCCTGACCCGTGATGAAACACACGGCCCGATCAGTGCCGAACGTGGCAGCCCGATCTGGCTGCCAGCTCGGTCCCGGACCGGATCCCGATTAATTTCCTGTTGATAATATTTATAAAATTTGGGTATTTTTTCTAAAATAATTAATAAAAAACAAAGTTAGTCACGATCGATTTCATTTCCCACAGCTTCCGGTTCATCGAAATTAATATTTTCTTCCTCTTCATCTTCATCATCAGCTTCAGAACCTAAAATATAATTAAATACACGTTTGTCAGTCTTCTTAGAATATAACCTTATATTTACAAATTGAGATCGTAAATATTATTAAATTATGAGCTGAATAATTTCCTATTAATTAAAAAAAAACTAATAATGTCAATTGAGGATAGCCGTGAATATATAAATCTTGATAAACAAATTTAATATTAATTTTAATATTGAGGTTAGGTTTCACTGATTTACTTACTTGCATTTCCGTCTCGTAAATATGGTATCCTGGTTATCGCACGGTGTTTCTGAACCCGCGGAGTGCTTTTACGCTTTGGCATTGTTTATTGAATCCTTTTTCACGTATCACACTTGAAATTTATTTCAAAATTGAACAGCTGTCAAAACTGCACACACGTCATTCACTACTTCACAGAACACATACTAGGTGTCGTTGTAGGCGGTAACCCGGCCACCGGGTCTGACACGACGCTGAAACCACGAATTATACCCTATCCGGGACAGACCGGGCCAACCCGATCAGGGCCTGATCGGTAAAATGGTTCCAGTATGGCGATTTCTGCATGGGTCTTGGATATTCTCAGTTAAAATCTTCTTTTTAATATCCATGGATGCTCTACTTCAATATAGATTTCTACACTGAGAGACCTTTTGTTAGAATAAATGAAAAAAATGAATTAGAATTTGGTATAAAATCGTACCAAAATAGGGAAAACCGAGGTTTTATTACACTTATTCGTATTACAGTACCGAAGTTTAATATTATTATACGAGTATTTAAAACACGAAGACGACAAAGTAGTATTCTAAATACGAAATATTATGAATCTCCATTTCAAGAATTAACACAATGAAAAAGTGATATTCTTTTTACTGAGTTTTCGAAAAATAATTTGAATAAGAAAAATAGTGAATATCATAATCACGAAAACGTATTTTAGAAATTGATATTGTCTATATGAAGTTGACAGAAACCTAAGACGCATAGCAAACTATGAAATCCTTATTGTTGATTTTTCATATAGTTTCGTTTGAGAATGCTCCTCGAGTGTTTCCGCCGTTTTCCGATCGAGCCCGATTGAGCAGAGCCGAATATGGAACGCATGGAACACCGGCCGCGGTCGGTCCTAATCAAATTCGGTTCAATTAGAAATTAGATTAATGCATGTAAATATTGTAAAATCCCATTATTATTATTTTTAAGAAATTACTTGAAACAACAAATTCGCTGAACGAGAAAATTAAGTATACCTTTATTTTATTTCTATTCTCTACTCCAATCCCTGTCCAGATTTTCAAAAATTGGAAAAAGAGCATTTAATGCGTTAATTTTCAAAATCACAAACTTCTTTTTTAAATATTCAACAATGTTTTATTACTACAATCTTTTAACTATCAGAAAATATATATTTTTTTAAATTAATATATAATATTGTACACATTATGTATATCTGACTCCTTAGTTCTGTCAAAAGATGCTTGGTAGTAGTGAAACAGGCGCTTTTATCACATGTAGACCGAAAGGTTATGTTTCACAACATTTTAAATAAAAGTTAACTCTTTCTATTTTCAATTCATTCATTTACTATGGGATTCAAAACATGAGGAATTTTTTCTCTCGAAATTTATACACTAAGATAATAGGATTTAATTAAATGAGTGCAATTTATAAAATATTACATCTAAATACACTGAGGTTTATTATAATGAGTTACTGAGATATCAGATTGGATAATGTTATTCATACAAGAATATTATCAGTTCCTTTAAAAAAAATTTATTTTATAAAAAATCAATTCAATCATTGAAAGTGATAAAATGTTTAACCTATCTATTAACCAAATTTTTGAAGCAACAAATCACTCGTGAAACAGGGCCCAGATATTTTTCATACTGCCCTGAATTGTCAAGCGACGCAGCTTTGCCGAGATTTTTGCCAAATATTCCATAATATAAGTTAGCCGTGGGGTTTAGTTGTTAGGAATAAAATGCGTTAGTGCTTCGGGTAAAGTTAGGTTCGAATCTCGCCGCAGCGATTCCGATTTTTCATAGCGATTAAGCGTGCGATTATGTATGTAGTGAATAAATTAAGTATATAATAATACAAATTATAATTGTACGCGTGTTTCCTTATATAATTGTATTTAGTTTGTGTATTTAGTTCCTCCTTCTGAAGGTTGAATCTTTTGGTGGAGGGAGTTATTTTTCATATAGTCGTTTGAGATTCTCATATGCTTTGTATGGCAACTTCAAAAGATGTTTTCACTCTTTCGAATAAATTGTATTACTATCGTTTTAATTTCGCTTGCCAACTTTGATATAGTGAATTTTAAATTCTCGCAAGTTTTATAAGAGTTAATGCAACATTCTTTCCATTTGTTCAAACAAAAATATTAATTCTGCCGGCTAAAAACCACTATATTAATTTTTGATACGCAAACCCTGTTTTCCCTATTTTGGAACGATATTATACTAAATTCTCATTCATTTTTATGATTTATTCTAACAAAAAGTCTCTCAGTGTAGATTTTTGTCCCATAGTTAAATCGCTAAGATATTAACCAGTAATATCTATATAGTCTGCTTTAATATCTATTTTTCTCCGTGTAACCAAAAAAAACTTAAAATATAGTAGTTTTTAAGTAATACTGCTAGGAACCCGATTGATGGAAGTGTTAGTTCGAGGTCAGAGCAGGATGGAATTTATTGTTAATCTAATAAGCTCCCGCTGTGACTTTCTACCAACACGTGCATGAACGGGGCTCCTATAGCAATATTAGTTCAAAAGTAATAAGTATGAAGTTTGTCATAGTTCATTATTACTCTATTGTATTTTTTTAAGTTTTCTAAGCAATTTCAGTCAAAATACTACTTTCTACTATACTATGCAAATTACGCAAGATATGTAGCACAGTCATCTTCAATTACATTTTACGTTAATTTTTATTAATATATTAAAATGAATTTTTCACGTATTTAAAGTTAAAATACCAAAGCATTTATCTATTTTGTTTCAAATTTTTGACATTGTTTATTTGAAACATGTCGTCATTAAAAGTTCATCCAGGGCAGAGTGAGCTTTTTTAGTTTGACTGACAATTTGTATAAATTACGTTTTAAAAAGTTCACAGGGCTTCTAATCTAAACTATTGGGGCATTTCACGGGAGACCGAGGGGTCATGTCTCACACTGTAAGAAAAATAAATGTAAATTTTCCATACATGTACTGGAAGTTTTTAACCCATACAAGGAGTGGTATTTTTTCCATACTTGTGTATGCTAAATTTGCCATACGCAACACGGTAATTTTGTCATACAAGAGTGGCATTTTTTCCATACCTATGTATGGAAAATATACAATACACAGTTAGTAATTTTCCTGTACTGCATGGTACTTTTTCCATACTTGTGTATGGGAAATATACAATATGAAATATGTATGTATATATATAGGATGGGAGAATCGCTTATTATAATATAAGAAACGTAGTTTAGTTTAATGTAGATTTTATTCAAGAGAAACAAATCGAGAAGAATTTTAGGCTAACAATATTTGTTTCATTCAATGCCAATTTAAAAAAAAAAACAATTCGACAAAAGTTATCTACCCAAAAAAGACCTACAAATTTGATACTCATAATTTTTTGATAGGATGCGTAGTTTTTGTTTCAATCGTGAAAAATAACGTTGAAAATGAAAGAATTAATTTTTTGAAAAACGACGCCCATTACAATAAGTTTTTATTTAACAAACTTTTTCGCCGGAATTGTATCTACAAATTATCTTTAAATCACTTTACGCTAGAATGCGCATTTTTTTTTTAATGACACAATTTTTTCATAGAATGCGCATACCAATGCCTATAATAAATTTAATATAAATTCGATATTGAACATAATGTAGAAAAGTTCGCATTTTTTGCAAAATCGAGTGCAAGGGACAAGATTTATGATGAGAATGTGTTGGTTAAAGCAGAAGGAGCTTTAACTAAAGTGAATTCACAATCACCAAAATACAGTTTTCGATTGTTTGACTCTTAATTTTAAAAGGCCTGTGCACAAATGTTTTGTTGAAAATTCGTTTTTTTGTTTGTTTAAAACGCAGGACAGCAGGACGCAGGAAAGCAGTAATCCGAAATTCTAATTTCCGTCCTTTTCTTCCACCTTGTCCATTAATTTCTGAACCTGCGCATTCACTATGTGAAGGTTCCTTTTTGATTTTTTCCCTCTCTTGTGCCCTGAAGAGGGATTAATTTTTGGGAAAACGCTGAAACAGTTAAAAAAAGAATAATTACTTGAATGTTGAACAACATACATAAATTTTTTCTTTCGTGACTGAAAAATCTGTGTTTGCTGCAAATTCTTTTTTTTTGGTTGGAAAATTCATCATTTTACTTTAAAAGTCATCTCCTTCATTGGAAATTTGACTATTTTGTTGAAAATTCGTGTTTTTTTGTCGAAAATTCAACTACTTGGTCGGAAGTTTAAACAGTTTGTTAAATATTTCAAGTAAAATGATGAATTTTCCAACCAAAAAAAAAAGAATTTGCAGCAAACACAGATTTTTCAGTCACGAAAGAAAAAATTTATGTATGTTGTTCAACATTCAAGTAAAAAAAAAATTTCTGTACAACAGTTGAATTTTCAATTTGAAAATATGCATCGTCCACAAAAAAAGTTCACATTGAAGCATACAGTTGCATTTTAAATCAAAAAAGAAGGAAATCTGAAACGGAAATATTACTTAAAGAAAAATACGCGTTTTTAAATAAAAAAACAATTCGTTTCTCAACGAATAATGCAAAAAGTATGTTTTCAATTAAAAACATTAATTTGAATCCAAAAAAACAACCGAATTTTCAAGCAAATAATTCAATTTTTAACGACAGAGATAAACCTTCAACCCAAAAAAATAAATATTCAAAAAACTGTTTAAACTTTCAACCACGCAGTTGAATTTTCAACAAAAGAACACGAATTTGCCACTAAATAGTCCAATTTTCAATCAAGGAGATGAATTTTCCAACAACAAAAAAGAATTGGCAGCAAATACAGATTTTTATAGAAAAAAAATCATCTCCTTGATTGAAAATTGGACTATTTAGTTGAAAATTCGTGTTCTTTTGTTGAAAATTCAACTGCGTGGTTGAAAGTTTAAACAGTTTGTTGAATATTTATTTTTTTGGTTTGAAGGTTCATCTCTGTCGTTGAAAATTTAATTATTTGCTTGAAAATTCGGTTGTTTTTTTGGAGTGAAATTAATGTTTTTAATTGGAAACATACTTTTTGCATTATTCGTTGAGAAACAAATTGTTTTTTCAGTTACAAACGTGTCTTTTTTTTTAATTAATCTTTAGGTATCAGATTTTCCCCTTTTTGTTATTTAAAATGCAACTGTATGCTTCAATGTGAACTTTTTTGTGGAAAATGCATATTTTCAAATTGAAAATTCAACTTATGTACAGAAAATTTGTTTTTTTACTTTAATGTTGAACAACTTACATAAATTTTTTCTTTTGTGACTTGCAGCAAATACAGATTTTTCAGTCACGAAAGAAAAAATTCATATAAATTGTTCAACATTCATGCCGAAAGACACATTTTCTGTACAACATTCGAATTTTTAATTAAAAAATGTACATTTTCCACCAAAAAAGTTCATATTTGAGCATACACTTGCATTTCAATAAAAAAAGAAGAAAATTTGAAACCTAATGATTTGGAGAGTCAGCATCAGAGCAAGGGAGAGGGAAGATGCGGCTCCGAAATTGACTTTCTGCCTTCCTCAAATGCACGCTCTCTGATTAAAACTATTTCAAAGGATTTTACGTGATTTTCTACAATACAAAAGTATTCTTTAAATAGAATACTAATTTATTTGGTGTTCGTTCAGACTAGCGGAGAAAATAGAGTGCTTCTGATGACTTTGAATTCAAAAGCTTATAAGATGTAAACTTCACAATTATATGTATACAAAGTAAACTTACCGTGAGATGGATAATGCTGATTGTGCGTTTATCCTACTGGTTTCTTTCACTCATTTCAATAAAAAAAATAACCAACAAATTTTATTGTTATCACTGCACTTGAAACAATGTTTCTCAACTGAGTAGACGCTATGATTATAGGTTATCGTTCACTCTCTCCGTTCTCCATCAATAAACATAGTTACAGCGCATGCGCGTTCCTCTGCGCATCAACGTTTGCTTCTTGACTTGAAGTTTTCGCATAGTAGCGTATAGAACTCTTGCAATTGTATGGGAAATCTTCAAGCGACCAATGGAAAATCTCCATACTTGTATGGGATATTGAAAAGTATGGAAGAGAAGCCATACTACCGTATGGTCAACTTACAGTTATTTCTTACAGTGCAGATTTTGCTCTATACGTCGGGCTATTAATAGTGTTTGAAATAACTGTGCCAAGTTGTAGTTCTAAATTGTTTAAATTTTTAAGGATATTTGCATTAGGAATTTCGAGCTACTTTTTATTGAAAATTTAGGGGGAAAATAACAAATAAAAATTGTCCATTTTTTCATTTGTTTATTTAAAAACAAATATAATTTGTCATTTTAAAACCTGCTCTTCGCGAGATATTTGCAAAAAACCATGAATACGCTTTAATATGTTGTAAAGTGCATGACAAATTTTGGCGGTGCTATTATTTGGTGTTTTTGAGAAAAACGTTTTTGAAGTTTTCGATCGACCACCGCACTGTATAGCACATCGTGATCAAACCGAGATCAAACACATTGTGCGACCACGGATCAAAAAGTTCCAAGACGTTTTTCTCAAATATGAAAAATAATGGCACCGCCAAAATTATTTATGCATTTTTAAACATATTGCAGCGTATTTATGATTTAAAAAAAAATATCTCGCGAAAGAACAGCCTTTAAAATGAAGAATATATATATTTTTTAATAAACAAATTAAAAAATTACAATTTTTTCTATTTTTCTCATAAAATTTAAATAAATTGTGAATAAGAACTGTGATAAACCATTTTCTCTATGTTTATTAACAACTGAGTTATGATAAGAAGAAAAAACAATAGCTCGACATTTTTATTGCAAATAGCTTTAAAAAAATTTAAATTTTGAACCACAACTTGGCACAATTGTTTAGTACCCCAAAAACTATCAATAGCCTAAAGTATAGTGGAAAATCTGAGATATGCCTCACCATTATGAAAAAGAAGTATATAGGTAAGTATATAGGATCCAGTACTTTTTTCGCGAAAAAATATTAGATTTCCAATACTTATTCGCGAAAAGAGTATTAGATCTAATACTTACCAATACTCCTTTTTCATAAGGGAAATTTCCCGCAAAATGTCCCTTTATCTAAAATATAAAAAACTAGCACTATCAAAACAAGTTTTTTCTTATCGCTTGAACTTGTGTAAATTGTGCAAGGCTTTCAATTTGAAATATTCAATTTGAAACATTTTCAAAATGTGAATTTGATTGTGCACAATCAAATTCATTCAATTTGCAATGCCTAATTCTTAAATTTTTTCCTTTGAAACCCCTAAAGTGAAGGCTTTAATTGAACAAATTTTTATTATTATTAACTCTCTTGATTTTTAATCTTTCAGTTTTAAATTTAAAAAATGAGTGCTTGTTCAAAAAATTAATAATTAAAATCTTTTGAAATTCAACCATTTTTGCTTTAAAACGTTCCATGTATCTGGCAGCGCTTGCTTGATTATACTCGGATAGGAGTCGTTGTCGACAATGGACAATACACTGTTAAAAATGTTTGGGATTCTACCATTTTTCTATAATACAAGCGTAATTAAAAATTTCAAACACGGTACTTTAAGCTGGATTGCAATGGTTGTACTGTAAAATTACAAACATTACAATGAGGTTCATTCTGCAAAACTAATCGTAGGTGGCAGCACCGAGCCGAGTACTAGACCCTCTGTCGGTGAGAGACGAAAAAATATGGTGCTAGTTTTACGGTTGCTTATAATTAAATATATGAGGGTAAATAATCTTTAAATATATGTTTAATGCTTACATGCGAAGGTATTTTATACTTTTAGTGAAAATTATACATACAATTGAATATATGGTGAACTATAGTAAACCTAACCTCACTTTGCATGTGACAGTCAGGAAAGGCTTTATCAACCTTTTACGAATTCTATATGATAAATATTGATACAAAAGTTTGAAAAATATATTTTGTTATGTTTACAAGGTATAAATGGCACTTTATACTTATTAACAAAATTTCTTTTGTTGAAATTCGTATCTCATCGACAGAGGGTCTAGTACTCGGCTCGGTGCTGCCACCTACGATTAGTTTTGCAGAATGAACCTCATACGGCGACTCTATGCGGTATTGTAAAATTGCAATACATGCGGAGTAAAGTTGCAATGCATGAAAGGCAACATCACAACACCAAATTACTTATTGTGCCTCGACCAAAAAACGAAAGAATCTCTTCCATTTTCTCAGAACTCCATGAAAATTTCTGATACTATAATTTTTTCATTTCAGTACTATCAGTCTCTCGGGAGGATGTTTTCTTATTTAAATTGAAATTTGGATTTTTCGATTTTTGTTCTGGAAAATCGTGAAAATTGCGCTTACGTCCTTTTCTGTGCTATCCTTGAATTTAAACCGGGAAGCGATCAAGCATTTTTTCGTTAGGTTTTAGTGGTCACCCTGAATATCTTCTTCCTTTTTTCTTTCACCAAAATACTTTCTCGTGTACCGTAATTAAAGTACTTCATTATATAGATCATTTGACCCCAAAGGTCAACTTCACCCTCAAAGTTCCTAAAAAATTCAAAGAAGCCATAAAATAAACTAGTCAAAAAACAAGCAAAAAGTGCAGTTAAAGTAGAACTGAATAAAAACATAAAAGTCGAGTGAATCGAGTGTAATAAGAGAATGCATAAAATTTGACGGGAGTCACTTTTTATTGTCGTGGGAGCCGAAGCCGTTTGGGGTCTTTCTGACCCAGGAAGGGTCCATATCCACACGTCGAACGTCCGGGCCCTCCTTCACATACGAGTGAAGGTCCCTCGAGACGTCGAAACTCGAACGTGGAAATATTATAAATGTGCCGTGACGGTTGCTCGAGAGAGTTTGTTGGGCGTGACGGCCGCGCAGTCGGCGCAAGACGGCGCAGGTTCCCTTCTCAGAAGGTCCAGCCATCAGCGAGATTCATAAAGAGGATGTTTTTGCCAACCAGGCGGTTCTGGCCTCATAAGATGAGGTACTACGGAAAAAGGATGTACTTTGAATTTGATTCTAATCTCCGTACAATGACCTGCATAAATCAGGTTGGAAATATAAATACTGATCTTTACTTTAAGAGAAGGTACCTATCATGGTACACGGGTACACGAAACAATAGTATCAACTTCTTTTGAAGACCATCAAACAGAATTGGATCCTGGATACTATCTCCTGATTAAGAATATTATTATAAACTTGTTTTCATTTCTAAAGAATGCTTCATCCTATATGTGGAAATTTACTACTGGCAGTATACCCATACTGGCGAACAACTGGGCTACTATAATTCTGCCGTACTAAGGAAAACCGTATACATAACTGACTTTGTGATTTCCTCAGCATGGCAGAAATTCCTCCTGCGGGATATTGGTTTTGAAAAAATGATTGAAAGTTTGATAGTATAAACGATATTAACAGATGATGATTCTGATTCATGGTTTGTTGATCTGGTATCGAAAGGCTGGCTCTACAATTCCAACGAGCATGTGTAATTTGGGTGTAATTAGAGGGCGAGAAAACAATCCGCTAGAGGCAAAAGGACTAATAACAGGTCTGCTCTAATAACAGACTCAGAAGTTCTATTTAAAGAATCCATTCAAGCAAAAGGAATCTCCTTTAAGTCAAGAAATGAACATCTGGAACAAACGGAATTCCTTGAATGGAATTCTTCCTGCGGGTCGACTGTCTTTCAACTTTTAACTTCTCGAGCGAATTTCAAAGTTTCAAACTTGACAAGATTAGAACTATACCTATTTGTTTTATAAATTGAAGTAAAGATGTATATAGATTGTGATAGTTCGTTTTACTTTGTATCATTAATCTGACAAATTGGATAAAGTTACCATATACATGTAAGTTCCTCATAAATGGTAAATTATATATAATTAAGAATCATATAATAGAAAAAATGATAGTTGATAAAAGTTTGGAATCACTTTAAATTTAACTCTTGAATATACATCGGGATCATTTTTCTGCTTGATTTAATTAACATATGCAATGTACATTGAATAGATCTCTAAGGGCCTGAAACTGGTATACATATATATATATGGCCGAAGGAGCAAACTTTTGCTTTCCTCAGATCATCAGGGCTTAATTCAGGTACAGAGGGTTGTATTTTCGCATGTCAGGACGGTGTCATTTCCACCTTAGCATACCGTGACCGCATTTTATGTCAAGAAGTTCCCAGTGATAGGTGCAGAGCGTGTCATGCACACGCTGAGTACCTAGAACACATACTATCGGGGTGTCCGACCCACGCAGGAACGACGTATGTATATCTATAGACATAATGCGGCCCTAAGAGTGCTTTATTACCATCTTTGTCACTTTTACGGTGTTGGCCGCGACCCTGCCCTGTCGAAACCCCCAAGGGAGATAGAGTCAATTGTCCAAAACGAGAAGTGCCAAATTTTCTGGAACTACGATTTTCGGACAGCCGTCTCCGTTGCACACTCGAGGCCTGACATCGTTCTCCAAGACTTCGAGGAACGAACTATATTCGTGATCGAATTCTCGGCTCCGTCCGAATACATCACTGCCAAGGAGAAAGAAGAGGAAGAGAGATATCAAGACCTTAAAAGAGAGCTGCAACGACTGTATTCAAAATATTCGGTACAAGTAATTGTCCCTGTGATAGATGCTCTTGGAGGTGCGAAACTATCACTGGTTCGTAAACTTAAAGCCATACCCGCGAGCCAAAAATATACCAAGGCACTTGCGACATGGATGCAGAAAGCTGTCATCCTTGGGTCGCTTCGTGTCCTCAAGACACAAGAGGGTTTCGCCGGCCTATCGTGATTTCATCGTGCCCTGTGACCACCCATCTCACGGTTGTGAGACGTGGCATTTTTTAGAAGGCAGTTGCTCTCAGTGGAACCATGCGGTGGTTGTTTAACCCTTTTTTTAATTATATATATATATATATATATATATATATATATATATATGTGATGATATTCATAACTAATTGTACAGCAGTTCATCACAGGGTCATGATAAGTGGAATTTCTCTCAACAATTATTGATTCAACTGATACCCTGCTCATCATCTCATAATTTGTACTGATAAGTACCGCTTGCATATAGAACATTGTATAGCAAAAGAGTATTCGCCGACAGTTTTCTCATTAATATTTGCTAATATACGTTTTAAATTGAATAATTTAAAAATTGTTAAAAATTCCCACAATTTAAATTTTAAATCATTCGAAATATTATTGCAAATTTTTTTAACGAAGTGTCTCGTCGTCCCGAAATTCGGAATGAGTAGTAAAATATTTTTCATAAATTTTGCTAGATGTCCCGAAATTTTGGGACGACTAGTCCATTCATTTGTTCAAATCCTGAAATTATTCGGGACGACTAAACGCAGCCTTTTTTTAAATAGCGAAAGCTTCCCAGTGGGCAGCGGGACATCCTAAAGACGTCTTTAGAATGTACCCCTATGCCATGTGATCTTTTCATGTCTTCAAAAGGTTCTTAGGACGTCCTCAAGACGTTATAGGACAACTTTAGGACTTGTGTTCCCACTGGGTTACAAGTTATAAAATTGTGATTAGTTCAGAATTAGAACATTTCAAAATTTGGAATACTTCAAATTACATTTAATAGGGTTTGAATTGTACCTATATGCTTTTAACTTTCTTAATGTATTGTTCATCCGTCTCTTACCTCGCCTAGAAAAAATCTATTCAAGCAACGACCAAGATTTTGTATTTACCCTATAAAATGACCACTGCGGAGAATCTTGGGAATAAGAACATGTTTATGCCGTGACATCCTTATGAATTTTCAGTCACAAATATGCAATAATGTTAAAGATTTTAAATTATGATATGACAATAATTTCAAATAATTGAAATAATTTGATTCACTAGAAATAAAATTCAAATATTTAGTTTATTTCAAGTGATTTTCAGTGATCTGAAATGATTACAAATGACTACAATTGATTGCAAGTGTTTGCGCGTGATTGGAATGTGTATGTGATTTTAATTAATCTTAAGTTATCTTAACTCGTGACCTTAAGTGATTTCGAATGATTGTCGATGATTGTAAGTAATTGAAAGTGATTTTAAATTATTTCAATCAATCACAAGTGATTTCCAGTGATACCGATAATAACTGCAATTGTTTGTTAGTTTTTGCAATATATAACAAATTATAAGTGTGATGTTAAATGCGCATACTGCAATGAATTGAAAGCGATTGAAAGTGATACCATGTATTTTTGAGATTTTGAAAGTTTTTGCAAGTGATTGCAAGCTGTATGTTATTTATTTCACCTGATCTTAACTGATCTAAAATGAGTTCAAATGATTGCAATTAATTGCAAGTTGCGTGTGATTTCAAATAATTTTCATTGATTTATATGATCTTAAGTATGCAGATGATTGCAAGTATTAAAATGATTTCAAATTATACCAATAATTTACACGTGATTTGAAGTTATTACAAGTATTTGCAAGCTGCAAGTTATTGTAAGTGATCCTAAGTAGTCTTAAATAAGTTGAAATTATTGCAAATGATTGCAATTGCTTGTGACTTTAAGTAATTTAAAGTGACCTTAAGTAACAAGAATCAATTTCAAATGAAACAAATTGATTACAAGTGATCAAAAATATAATTTAAAATTATTGCAAGTGATTTCTAGTGATTTTAAGTGATTACCAGTGATTTCAAGTGATATCTAGTGATTGCAAATGATTTCCAGTGATTAAAAATTATTGCAAGTGAATACAAATTATTGAAAGTGAATATTGCAAGTGACTGCAAATAATTTCAAGTAATTGCAAATGATTGCAAGTGAATTCAGGGAGTTGCGAGTGATTTCAGGTCATTTCTTTCAGAATGTATCCCTATTAGAATAAAAATTCGGATATAATCTATTAGCTTACATTACATAATTACGAAAATATCATACCTGAGGATTCCATATAAATAAAATCAATAAAAACCATATTAAAAAGGTACATGACTCATTCAAAATAAAAATAAAAATATTTGAATCAAATTTGAAATAAATAAATAATTATACATGGTCTATAGATTTGGGTGCTTGAGTACGAAAACCGACAGGTGAAAGAATCTAACGGACCATGGATGGGACACCATGGGACCACGAGGCTCGGGTCCATGGCAAATCGCGTTGGACCCACCCCTTTTTTTATCGGATCCATCGAGCGCAGTCGTACTATATTTTTCGTTCCAGAAGTGGATTTTCTTGGCCGCACTTGAGTTTCCCACCCTGGATAAAAACTATAGCATTGTTAATCGATGATGCTCGCTTGGACAAGAATTTCAATTATCACAATGATAGAATTATCCATAAAAAAAGTCGGTCGGCTGTCCACTTGTGGTTGAAAAACAACATTTGGACAATAAAAGTCAGCTTCGAAATTTGAATATCATTTTTATTACTTTCTCATTAACAAAAATAGCAATTTTTTTGATCCCGCAAATTGATTTTTTTACGTGTTAGGACCTCAAATTAAACATTTTATTTTTCTATTTTCAGGCACTTGAAATAAGAAAAAACACAAAATTGATAAATTTCGAGTGAAGACTTAAAATTTGAAGTTCTTGAATCTTCAACACTTGCAATGTAAAATTGTAAAATAAGTTTTATTTGTTATTATTTGCATCACACCTAGTTGAAACATAAAAAAAAATTATCCAACTTCTTAATCATCGACAAAAAAAATGATTTTCATCTCAGCCGAAAATATTAAGATGAGTCTCCCTCGTATAATATTTTATGATCGCAATATATTGCTTTTTCTGTTCTTGTTTCTGCGTGTTTCATAGCTTCTTTTTCCCATTTCTTTTTTTATTGGTCTTCTCAGGCCCGAAACCACGTAACCCATTCTGTTAATGGTCTTTACAGCCAGCCCTCTTTTTCCACGGGTGGATTATTATATGTATGTATATATATATATATATATGTGTGTGTGTGTGTGTGTGTGTGTGTGTGTGTGTGTGTGTGTGTGTATGTATGTATATATAAGGACCAGGTTTGGTCTCGCACGCGAAAGAACGAGGGCAGCGCTCTCAACTTGAAAGTTAGCACGGGACCAGCTAATCGCTGTAATTAATTAAATAATTCTTATAATTAAACGAGCGGGACGCGCGAGTAGAGATCTCTAGGACAAAAACCTCACAATCAGGAACTCTCCGTAAGAAGTTTATTTAAAAAAAAAGAGGAAAGGTCGCACAGCTATTCTATAGCTCTCTAACTCAAGATCTTCGCAATTGTAAAAAAACAATTCTGAAATATTTTCACTTTCATTCATGAGAAGAGCTGACATGCGCTCGACAGAGGTTTTTTCTTTCTTGTTTTTGCGAGAGATTAAGCGTCATCAATATTCATGATCGGGATCATTCATGTTTCTTCGAGATTAAAAGGAGCCACTTGGAAGTTGGAGATTAATAGTTCTTAGTATCTATTAGAATTTCTTACCGGAATATGAAGAATTTTATACAAAGAATGCGAACTGGATTCTAAAATTAGAATCGTTTGCAAATATTAAAAATTAGTTAAAGTAGGCGGCATACCCCTATACAAAAGAAGGTTTCGTATAGACTATAGACTATTTAAATGTTTTATCTACTTTTATATTTTTATTTATTGCTCTGAAAACTGAATGATTTTAATAGACTGATAATGAAACTAATGATAACACAAATGTAAAAAAACGTTATTTTACAATTTTACACACGGTTTACGAACCGTAAAATCATGCCTAAAAAGTTATTTCAGAAGTACTTCCAACACCATTTATTTCAGGCGAATTCAGAATTTATTGCAGGGGGTTTGTAACCAAAGGAGTGAGGAGAGGTAGAAGGAGGGGGGGGGGGGCAAATAAAAAAATTTCGAGTATATAGGTCGGGCAATTTTTTTTTTAATTTTGCCGTTAGATGTTCGGAAATTCCTATTTGCAACATAAAAAATTTCGAATATACAGATCCGGCAAATTTTTTTAATCTGTGCCGTCAGTATAGTTAGGAAATTCGTAATTACAAGATAAAAAACTTTTCGAGTATACAGGTCCGGCAGAATTTATTTTTATTTTGTCGAGTCGTATAACACCTCGTATAACACTCGTATCAGTAGGATTCTAAATAACTTCTAGCGTCAATGTTAACAAAATCAATCTCAAATTTAACTCAAAAAAACTTTCTCGGTCGTGTGTTGAAAAAAATAGTGTGTGATACACGTGCGTACCAGGCCATTACTACTCGTGTGTCAACGTCAAGGTTCTTTCAGGAAAATACCTAAGCTTTCTTTTAAGATAAAAAAATGAAAAAATGTGCTTTTTCTAAAAAATACAAAACAAAATTTGTTTTTGACGAAATAGAGGTGATCCACGGAAATCCAAAAAAATGTCACCCTATCTCCTTCGGTAAATATTTATACAAATGACGGACAACTTTTATTTTGTAAGTTGGTACACTTGAGAAATAGAGTTATGGGAAAGAAAGTTTAAAAGCAGAATAGGTTTGAAAAAAAATATATTTTCTGAACTACTGTAGAAGAGAGCCTTCTCTCCATGTTTTATAGACTCTATTTATAGCTTCTTTGACGTGCTTCTTCTTTCTTGTATAGACTGGTATAGACTTTGTTCTTTGAGTTTTATAGACTGCTTTTATGGCCACTACTGAATATCATTGTTTTTATACCATAAACAGTTTTTAGTGCAACTGTTTAATAAACTAAAGGAAATATAAATTTATATATTTTTATTCTACATAATATATGACAATATTAATTTATGTCAAGTTAGGTCCATGCTTTCCAAATTAAGTTAGGTTGAGTTCGAGTTGGGCTTAACTCAAAAAAACATGTTTGAGCTGACGCGGAAACTCAAACTTTTTGAGCTAACTACCCTCAATTTTGAAAAAATTCAATGCATGTTGACAGTTTTATGAAATTTTATATTACCGATTTTTTTTTCATCCGCTGAATATGAATTTTTGGTCAAAATTCAAAATTTGAACTTCATAGACCGAATTGTCAAGCTGCCTCAAATTTTCAATCGACTCTCATAAACTGAACCACTGAAATTGTCACTAATTGGATCTGTATTTTGAATTATTACTGGTGAACCAGTAAGTGGTCAAACAAAACAGCGTTACTGAATATACCAGTGATACAGCGCCCCACGTGGCCAAGACATGAATTTTCAGACGTTTAGTACGCTCATGTGTCGTCGGTCGGGTCTTTGCATTTATCGAGTGAAAATGAACTTTATTGTGTACTGGTGTTTGTGTTTGAAATATTTGGGGCCTGAGGGGCCTGGATGCAATATTCAGGGGATATAATATCGTTGGCTTGAAAGTGAGGAAACCCGTGGCCACTTGTGTTCGACTTTGAGCCTCGCTTTGAGCGACGCGACACGTTAACGTAAGGACGGGCCTTCCTACAGTTAGGCGCAATATATTATATCCTATTATATTGCAGCCTGGCCCTCATTTATTGTTGTGAGAGTAAAGTGCGGTTTTCAAAAGATAATTTTGCAAAAGGTTAGGTGTCATACCTAACCAGCTGGCGGACGACAACGCGTACGACCAGATGACTACCAATACTGAGAAACCAGTGAACCTCACTGATTAAACCAGTGACGGAATTCCACTGAGTGAAACAGAAAAATCTCACCGATTGTCAGTGACACACTTCTGGCTGTTTCAACCAGTGAGATTTCCCTGGTTCATTTTAAGGGAGCAGTTTTGCAGTTCTTCAATTATTTAAAATATTCTGTTTATTATGGAATTATTAAAATGTTCAATCGTTCAATTAATAATTTGAATTTCACACAGTTGGGTTTTAGAAGTTTCAATTTTATATTATTATAATAGGGTTGATAGTGCTAAGCATGATAACGGGGTAAGTGTGATAGACAGGAAATTTGGAGTAAAAAGGAAATTAGTTACTAACTTTGTTTATTATAACATGATGATTATATCACTTATTAATTATTCGTAGGAAAAAGGCGTATGTCATTAGTTTTTACTTTAATCAATTATTTTTAAAGAAACTGAGATGCTTTTAGAAGTCTCTAATATTCTTAATTGTGTCAACTGGTCTTTTTATTTGAATTTTAAAGTGCATAAAGCACCTTTTGTTGACTTTTTTTCAAAAATTTTATTTGTTTTAAGCTTACTTATGACATAGTTATTATAAATAAGACTAGGGGGGAAGTTTGCTATCTGTTTTCTTTTTCATTGTAAAATACGAAAATCTGTCGATGCAGTTCGTGTTATTTGTAGAGGTCATAAATCTCATTTTTGGAATAAAAACGTTAGTAGAAAATAATAATGTGTAAATAACATTTTAATATATACATTTACACAGAAAAATAATTTTCAAATCAATTTCCATATCATAAAATTTAATATAGGTAAGTTTTTCAATTTCACTGAATCTTCATTCCGAATTCAAATTTTTTAGTTTCATTAATATTCTTATAAATAACAGGAAAGTAAAAGCAAACATACATTATAAGAATCAGTGGATGTTTAATTTATATAGTTACGAAAGTACAATATTGTAAATATAGAGTTTAGTGTTTCTTTTTACACGTATTACACTTACCCATAATTACGGAAAATCTGAAATCGCCAAATCGGCGACACACTACCAGAGAAAATTAAAAATATTTCTTCAGAAAAATTTTGGGTAATTAAAGAAGGAGACGATTAAAAGTAGAAAGTCTGAAGATAATTTTGGCAAAATTTTTAATAAGAATATTCTGAAATCTTTGAAATATCATTAGTCAAAGTATAACTTTGTAATTTCGTATCACATTTAGCCCTATCGACCCTATACATATGTATAGAATACTTGGTATGTATTTCGAATGTCGAATTGCTTATTTTTAAGATTTCAAATTAAACATTCGAATTATGAAATTGTTAAATTTTGAAATGTTTGAGTTTAGTCTGCTTATAATTAGTGGTATTTTACTGGAAATCAGCGACTTATTATTCAAGATTTCAATCAGTGAAAATCCACTGTATTGAAAAATGGTTGAATTTGCAGCATTTTTTCGCAGACTCTTTTTAGAGAGTAAAAATAATTTTTAATATTCATATTGAACATTCGGTCTAAAAACCGTTGAGCTATTTTCACCTTGAAATTGTACTGAATTTCAAACGATTCCGTTTTTAGATTTTAAAACAACAGTATTCCTTTTTCCATAGGAAGGATGAGTTTAAAAAAAAATAAATAAATAAAAACAGATGTCAGGAAGCGGGCTTTATTTTATTTTGTTTTCTATTGTGTCCGAAAATGACCTACTAAAAACCAGAAAAATCTTCTTTTTTTTTCAAATCCGCCGTTCTTTTATAGAAGTTCTACAGAATTTGTGCACTTTTTAACTCGAGCGCTACGTAAAATGGTATAATTTGAAGTTGATAAACAAAGTATTTATGTTACATATATTTTAGTTATAAGATTAGAAAGGCAAAGATATTCTAAATGAATATACGATTGGTAAAAATAAAATGAAATTCCACTTTATAAATTACAATCCTTAGGCGCCACCTGTTTTTGATTAATCTGCATCTATTCGTCCATCAGGAATTTTATACGGGAGGCGTGAAACGGAATAAATTCAAACATGACGCGCGTGAATCCGAGTCCTCAGTTTTAAAACTTTTTAATGCAAAACATGACTCGCAGTTTCCGCATAGTTTTAATATCCGAGTTCGATGTTTAATCTAATTTTTTTTTGCTTGTGTCTTTGCAGGCGTTACGGTACGAAATGCGGCGGCTGCCTCGAAGGAATCAATCCGTCGGACCTTGTGCGGAAGGCGAGAGACAAGGTTTTCCACCTGAATTGTTTCACCTGTCTAGTTTGTCGGAAGCAGATGAGCACTGGAGAAGAGCTTTACGTCCTGGATGACAATAAGTTCGTCTGCAAAGAGGACTATCTATCGGGGAAACCCTTACCAGTCACGCACCACGTCCATGGACACCACGGTAATTAGAAATTCCAATAAATAATTCATACTTGATAATTGACAATTGATCATTATTAGTCAGAAGCAAAAGATTTAATTAGTGATCTAAAACGGAAGAATATTGCGCAGGGTGGAAGTCAGAAAAGCGTCTTTTAATCGCCTCATAAATGAGAGTTCAGTAATCATGACTTTCCAAAGTTATAAAGATTTTTATATAAATATATTTTTTAAATATCAGTTATTTGCGTGCTACCAGTGCTTATTAAAAATGCTTATATTAAATGGATTTTCAATAAAATACTAAAATTTTTTAAAACTGTTGGCAAACTATACTTCCAAAGTAACAATTGAAAGAGAAGATAGACTTTGATTTGAGATTAAAAATTCAGGTTAAAGTAGAGATCAAATTTTATTGTTATAGTCAGTGTAGATAATCCAAAAAATAGTCACCCAAAAATATTCTGTTTATGTTCATATAGGTTTGCCAAGTAATCGGTTAAAGACGTCTTTCTGACTTTTTCGCTGCCTGGATAAAGGGGAGAGAAAAGGTAGTTAACACAATAAATAATTTAGATTTTAGAAACTTAGAATGTAACTTTAAGGTCTATCACTTCTATGAATATTAGAAACTGTACTTTTAAAGTAAAAAATTCTATAATGTTTCATTTACATTAATTTTCACTGAGAAAAAGTGTCATTGCCTCAGTGCGTTTTCTTTTATTGTGGATAGTGTTTTATTCAGTTAGTCAAATTATGATTGAATGCAAAACTAAGAGGAATTAATAATATTTTCTTTAAGGCACTTTATCTTTATTTTTTTTGTAATACAATAATTTGATCGTAATTTTAGCCTATATGATTTTTATATAAGATTTCATAATACTTTTCAATTTTTTTAGTTTATTTAATTTCCATTAAATATTTATATATTTTAGACTAGATTTCAATCGGTTAAAAATCATCTTCTTATATTTTAATTAATTTTTACTGATTCCCAGTATATTTTCACTGACTGAAATCTTGAAAAGTGAGTGACCGATTCGCAGTGCAATTTCACTGATTAAAATGTAGAGAGTTGAAATTACAGATTTGCAAACCGAAAAAAAAACGAAACAAACGCGAATAAAGATTGAAGATGTACAGAAACCGGAAGTGCGAATAGATTTTTAGAATAAGATAACCGAACGCATAGATGAGGCAACTTGGGAGGCGCTTAGAAGCAATAAAGATATAGAGGGCGCGTGGACTTTGTTACGGGATATCATTGTTAAAACTGCGAGCGAAGTACGTGGTACGGCTGTTGTAGGAAGAAAATCTGGTGATGCATGGTGGAATGATGAAATTGAGGCAGCCCGACAAGAAAAGAAAGAAGCGTACGAGTGAACGTTGAACATCACAGGTCTTAGCGATGAGGAGAGAAATAGGCTCAAAAAGTGATTACAGACACAAAAATAGGAAAGTTAAACGACTAGTCAAGGAAAGTAAAGATAAAATCAGAAGAGAAGAAAATACAAAACGACTTTGAAGGAACCATGAAACTATTATTTAAACAGATGAAGGAAAGTAAAAGTACAGAGTTTGTCAGAATGAGAAACAGCAAAGATGAAATGCTATATGATACAGACGGGATAGTAGACGCTTTAAAAGACTCTTTTAAAGAATTATTAGGAGGTGAAGATATAGGGCAACAGAACTGCGACATAGAACATAATGCATTAGAAAACCCAATTGAAAAAGTCTGTGTCACTGAGGTTAGAGATATAATTAAGAACTTAAAAAACGGTAAGGCTGCTGGTGTAGACAGTATTAGCGCTGAAATGCTTAAATACGGTGGCGAGTGCATACTTCACAGGTTGTGCGAATTGATATGTATCGAGATGGGAGAAGTCCCAGACGATTGGAGAAAAGCGAATATCGTACCAATATATAAAAGAAAGGGGGATAAAAGCAACTGCAGTAATTACAGAGGTATCAGCTTACTAAGTACCGTAAGTAAAATATACTCAAAAATACTTATTCGTAGGGTAATGGAAATTACAGAAGAAAAGATATGGAAAGTTCAAAGTGGATTTATGCCAGAAAGTTAGGTTAAGACAGATCACAGAAAAAAGCTTGAGAATAGAAAAGAAAGTTTTATGTGTATTTGTTGACCTAGAAAAAGCATTTGACAAGGTAAATAGAAGTGAACTTTGGGAAATCCTTAAAGAGTACGGAGTCAATGGATGGCTCCTACAAGCAACAAAAACAATATATACAGGTATTAAAGCGAGTGTAAGGGTAAATGGGAAACTGAGTGACTGGTTCGATATTATGCAAGGCGTGAAACAAGGATTTTTTACGTCCTCATGGCTATTTATCATATTTATGGATAAGTGTCTAAGAATGGCCGTCTTCGACGAAGAGGGTGTAGATCTCGAAACAGTGAAGGTACGTGGGTTAGCTTTCGCAGATGACAACATTGTTATGGCAGAATCAATCGAGGACTTGCAAAGAATGTTGAATAAACTTAATACAAGCATGAAGAACATGGGCCTCAAAATGAACGTAAACGAAACAAAAATCATGGTGTTTGAAGGAAAAAGTAAGAAAACAATGTGCAACATTGTCCTAAATGATGAGAGATTAGAACAAGTTGACAAGTACATATATCTGGGTAGCCTATTCACTAGCGACGAAAAAATAGATGGGGAGTTAGATAAGCGCATAAATGAGGGTAAGAAGATTATCGGTAGAGCAGGGTCCATTCTCAGAAATAAAAACATATCAAAAAAAGCTAAAATGGCTGTACATAATTCTATATTCGTACCGACTGTACTATACGGTAGCGAGACATGGACCTGTCAAGAAAAGGACAGGAGTAAAATTAACGCGATTGGCATGAAACCTCTGCGCACAATATGCGGGAAAACACTGATGGAAAAAGTCCGAAACGAGATAATCCTCAAAGAATGTGGTGCAAAAGAGACAATAGTTGACACATGGGAAAGAAATCAGTTAAGATGGTTCGGACATGTTGAAAGAATGAAAGATGAACGACTGACCAAACAAGTGTATGAAGGTAAAGTAAATGGCAGAATGTCCAGAGGTAGACCGCCGAAAGAATGGTTAGAATTTGTGAATGAGACATTAATTCGAAGAGACATAAGAAGCCATAGAAACACGAGAGCTTGCATGAAAAAATGCATCGACGTGAAGAAAGCTAGAGTAGTATGCCAGGACAGAAAAGTGTGGCGACAAATAGTTTGCAAACAGAGTGACAATAGAGTGAATGACGCCTGAAACAAAGACCTTGGATACTAATGGACCCAAGTGGGGAACCACACATAAGAATTTTGTGAGGCTCTTCACTTGGGGTGATCGCTAGAGAGATTGATCAGCAACCTGGGTCGGAGCAGTGTTGCGGAACGAACATTTCATTTAAATAAATAACACGAGAATTCTAGATCAATCTAAAAAAAAGCTATACCCCCTACCTCAGATTACTCCTTTCCTCACCGAGCAAGTCACGCCTATCCCGAAAGGGAAATGGCTTAATGGTATAATAATAATAACTCATATTCATTTTAGGGTCAAATTAAAAAAAGTTCGCCCTACAAATTATTTCAAAATACTACTCATCTCTCTAAATTTCAATCAGTGACAGTACATTGAGAATCATTAAAATTTCACTATAGGAATCAGTGAGGTACTTCTGCCTAACAATACGTGCAGTTTAAAGAAGTGTTGCAATTGTTTGTAATCACATTCAATTGAATAATTATAATATGGCTCAAAAAAATTGGGTTCTCTTTTAATTTGAATCCGTGAAAATTTGATATAGAAATCAGTGATGTACTTTAGACAACGTGAGTCAGTAAAAATTATCTAGTTTTTCACTGCTTTCCCTGCAGAAAATGTCACTGAAATTTCAGAAAGTGTAACTGCAATTTCAGTGAACAGCATCTGACAGGAATTTCAGTAAATACTCATACTGATATTTCAATTAATATTGACTGGTTGAAATATCCTCAAGCCTGGTGAAACTTCACTGAGAAAAGCAGAGACTATAACTATATCGCCACTGAAAAGAGGACTGAAATTTTCAGAAATGTTCACCGAAACTTCATTAACTTTTTCTCCGTATATAATATTAGTGAATAACCATTAATTTCATTAACATTGGCAGTTACTGAAGTTTCAATAATTGCCACTGTACTTTTTCTACTGAAAACTCAGTGAAGCCTGAGAGAAATTTCAGTGATTACTCAAACTGATTTCTCAGTCCATTTTTACTGATTTTAATTTCAAAAGAGAATTTCTTTAATTTTTAATTTAAATATCTTTTTTGGGGGATTTTTTTCTACCTCTCCTGGCAATTTTGATTTTTAAAGCTAGCTATAGTAGCTACTTTTGACATGGGTTCCACAAAATATTTGAGAAGTAACCCGAAGTGTTGAAATACATCATTAGACTTGATTTCTAGTTTCTAAGACAATATGTGTCGAAAAAACAAATGAAAAATGATATAGGGTAAAAAAAGTGGTTGGAAAGTGTTGGAATGACACAGCGGTGTTGAAGGGGCACCGACAGGGCGACAAGCTGTGAAAACACTGCGTACCGGGTCTAGGCACGGGGTCCAAGAAAGAGAGCGGCTCGGTTTCATGGGGTTTTGTAACCATGAAACGAAAACCGAAGGTCGTTACGTTACGCAGCGGGTCCCCTTTTGTCATATGCCGACACTAACCGCAACTGCCCAACTCGTTCCCCCATTCTTTTCTCAGCTCCTCTCTTCGAGGATTCTGTCTTGTCTTGTCTTGTCTTGCAACTTATCGTACGACCTCGTAAACGTAAAGGCTTCCATGGGCGCCATTATCACGTCATATGTATTTAGTCTGCTCTGGACCACGCTCGATTTTTATTCTTGCTCCTCGCTCGCTCCCACGATCGATAAGACACCGATAGGAACCCTGTAAAAACAGCCCGAGAAAAAAAGGGCCCGAGTCCGAACTCAGAAGGTCGGCGATCTTTGTGGCTCTCGTGATTCGACACAGAACCTCATATTTGACACGTTTCTTTCTTGTGATTAATTACCCATTTTACGCGCTCTGCTTTTTTCGCTTGAAAATTCGACTCAGCATTCGCAGAAACCGGTTTGATCGTAAGAATGTAGGTTTGAGTTTGGTTTGAGGAATAGTTTTAAATTTAGAGAATAGACTTTATTTATATTAAAGATGGCTAATTTTTATCCGAGGATTGCTCACATTATTATTTTTAATTGCAATAATCCTTTGTGCATTATTAACACGCAGAAATAGATTTCTTTTAAAGAAATACTTGTTTTATATGCTGCCAAGAATACGATTTTTTTAAATCATGAAAAATTTTCTCGAATAAAAGAATGTTTGTTTAATTAAAAAAATCATTTCTCTGAACTATATATTATAATAATCAATTTGGAACGCTATTCAATTGAAATTTTTTTAATTTTAAGCAATTTCAATTGAAAATTGTTAAATTGCGAACACTTTTAATTCAAAACAAACTTATCAATTAAAAATGCTTCTAGTTTCAAATTATTCCATTTTGAACATAGCCTATTTCCAACGGACATGGATTCAACACATTTTCTAAAGACAATTTTCTGTTCTAAGCCAGCCTTAATTTGAAAATTTCGAGGAAATGATATACAATTTTGAAGTTAAAATGTATGAATGTCCTACAAATTGTAAATGGACAAGCTGAAAATGGGTTAGTCATACGGAAAATTCCGTAATAGTAGACAGTTAATAAATCATAAATATCAAATTTCCAACATCGAAAAATTTGACAAGAAAGTTTTTAAATTTCATTTTTTCATTTCTAATATAATCATTATTATTTCTTTAGTCAATTTGGCACTACTAAAAATAACATTGCCATATAAGAAAATTGGAAGGATTTAGTTTGTACCTAAATCTAAGAAAAGTAAATTTTGAAAGAATAAACTGAATAAAGAAAGTTTTATTTTGAAATTGTGAAATGAATTTTAAATGAAAAATGTGGTTGAGACTGGACGGCATGACCCGCGCCTGTCCATAAAATTTCTCGCGTCGAACGCGTTGAACTGTGACCCGCTTCCCCTCCTCCTCGACCCCTGATCCTCTCGAGCAGCCCGCCCCCTTCTCGAGAATAAAAAAGGAAAAAGGACTTCGGGACTCGAAAAGTCGACTTTTCTCACATTCCGTCGGACGAGAGAGATTTACGGGCGCCGGCGCACCCTTTCGAGAAAACGTAAAGTGAGAAGTCAATCGACACTGATTCTGAGTTGAAAGTTTCAAGCCAAATGGGTCCTTTCGCTCTACTCGCTACCTACTCGCATTTCGTAAAGAAAAAGCCGCACTCGATAATATAGTATAGGTATCGGCCTGCTTGCAACGACAGTGCGTAGAATAAACAAACAAAGGGAGGTGACTAATCACTAATGACCCTCTCGTCGAAACTGAATGAAAAATTGACAAGATTTTCAGAAAGCGGAAAATTAAATACCTATTTTTCATTTGTATTGCTTTGATAAGGGTGTTGGATGAATAGAACAACGGAAGAAAAGAAGGAAGGGAATTTGGTTCTTAGTTCAAGGAGTTCCTTTTTTTAATTTCTAAGAATGTTGATATTAACTTTTAATCGTTGCTTTCAAGAAATTCAATTAAAAATTTAAGAACATAAAATTCTTAATTGATTAATTTTTGATAAAATTGGAAGAATTATAATTTTTAAGAGCATATAAAATTGTTCATTCTTAATTGCTTCCAATGGCTTTATATAAAATTTCCTATTTTAATATTCAAAGTATTAAATTACTCACGTGATAAAAGCAGAATTTTCTGCCCATTCGGGCAGCAAAAAAAATATGTATTGTTATTTTTGTTGTTTCACCCCCTCTTTTTCATTTGGTGTTTAAATAATTGTGCAACTTTTTACAAGATGAAAAAAAAGTTTAACCCGTGATCCAAGGCTTTTAAATGTAAAGTCTTAACAATTTTTTTTGTATGAAAATGACAAATAAATGACGTAAAAGCAATACGTATGACAATAAAATGATGGTACGCATCACTGAAAATAATTTTACTCTAATTTTATTCAAAATACTACACTTGAAAGTAAAAAAACGAGCTTCTGTAGGGAGTTGAAATTTTAGAATGTGCTTTTTCTTATACCTTATACATTTTTAGCATTGAATGATTATAATTAACCACATATTCGGTCAAATGTGTGCCACATTTATAGAAAACTACCCTTAAATTTTTTTAAAGTACTCCTTACAACAATAGTTTTCTTCTTTCACTGTTCTTCACATAATTTCTCGTAAGAAAAGTCCATAGAATGACTTCAGATATATTGCATGAATATTGAAAAATTTATTTAATCATTTAAAGATAGTCTGAGGTTCGGACTTGGGCCGTCAATCCACCTTTCATAAAAAATTGTAAAATATCGTCGTTTTGCGTAAAGTGAGTAACTGTTTTACGATGATGTCAAAAAGTGGTTCTGAATCTTATTAATAAGTAATATCACCTAACACAAACCATTCTTATAAGTCATGAACTACTCTTTTTAAGGGATGGAAAGTGCTATCAAATAAAATAAAATTCGGGTAAAGTTATTTTCAATGATTCCTTCCATTATTTTATTGGTATACTTATTGCTTTTGAATAAGTCATTTATCATTTTTACACGCACACAAAATAATCAACCTACTTTTTAGCGTTAAAAGGCCTTGGACTACGGGTTAAACATTATTATTTTAATTTATAGAAAATTGCACAATTATTTTTGCAGCAAATAAAAAAAATAGGATGGCGAGACAGCAGACAAAAATACACTCAACTCTCGATATAAGTACTCTCAGTTTACGACGAAAAAAGTTAGGTACTACTCATACACTGAGAAAATTGTTTGTTCAGGACATGCAAATATTTTTCTCAGTGTGCTATGTGTCTTTTAGGTTGAAAGAATTAATTCTTTCAATCATTTTATGACAATTCAGTATGAAATATGTCGAAATAAGGGACTTTGATTATAATTTAATGAGGCTTTCCAAATATACATCTGATTTATATCAACCGGTATCTTGCTCAACGTTCATGATCTATATTACTCATTTAATAGAATATCATTTCACCCAGACCTCTATTAGGAAATGTTATTGATAATAATATTTCACTCATAGTTTGCTTTTGAATTGTATTCAAAGCTTCCATAATCAACGAATAACTGACGTTTTAGCATCAGAGTTTTACACGCACTTGTTGCCGCCATCTCTTCGCAAATGTGGTTTACGGTGAAGTTATTATGTTCTATTAGAAGAAACCTCGGAAGAAACGTTTTTATCTTTGCTGTAAGACTGTAGGGTTATCATCACATAACAATTATGGTACCTATCCTTGGAACTTTTACGAGTTTCTAATAGCCATTAGCATAACCTGCTATAAACCTTGATACCAACTGGAGAAGTGATTTCGTGGAGAATTGACAATAGAAAATATACGAATTGTTCATGTCTCTCATTCCTTTAATTATTTTATCTAAATTCTAATATAATGCAAAATATTATTTTTTTGCAGGAGGAGACTCTTTGATGGGTTCAGGATCAGAAGATGAAGAGGATGATGGTAGTGGTGTTGGTCACCAACACCATGGAGGTGTCGGTGGACCCCACCTGGGACCACACAACTTGGGATCTGGTGGTCCGGGTAGCCAGGGCGTTGGTCATGCTGGCGATTTACCTCTCGGAAGTGACACTTGCAAGCAAGAGGATTCCGAGGATCAAGGTGAGTTTAGCGCCAGAGCCGCCATACCGTTACGATTACTATCTTCATAACGACAAGGTGCGAATAATATCATTAAAAAAATATACAAGATTATAGATATTTGTTTTGTTTATATATCATCACATGATGAAACAGATGACAGATGACTTATTAGTGGAAAAATGTTGTTGGAAATTTGGATCAACCAGTTTAGAACCAGAAACAACTTAAGTATATGAATTTGAAATAAAAGCCGTATGTATTATACAAAGTTTGGGTTGTTTGTTGTGTAAAACATAACAATTTTTCCTGTTATTTGAACTTTCAAATTCAAACCTTCAAACTGAAAACTGTTTAATTAAAAGTAGTAAAAAATAATCTCTAAAATTAAAGAATTTGATGCAGAACAATTCTAAATTTTAAGCTTGAAAATTAAGCATTTCCCGGTTTTCCCGGTTTCCCGATCCAGTGTCCACTCTGTAACAGTTAACAGAATACAATGTTGATACATCTGCTTTCGCCTATAGATGAAACAGTTCAGAAAATGTTTGAAACAACGATATATTTCTAATATCAGAAACTACATAAAATATCTAACAAGGCCAAAGAAATTAGCACTAGATTATCCAAATGAATAATTGAATATTTAAAAATCAATCATCAGAGGTTGTTATTTTAGCCGGTTTTTAAAAACCTCCCCTATAAAAAGCAGAAAGCGATGATAGACGTATGACGAGAGACTCCTGTCAAAAAAAAACACAGAATATCATAGAGGTACTTCTGTGCGAGACAGAAACGAGATTGGAAAAAGGTGATCGCGGTAACCTGGCGTGGAAAAACGATTATAAAGTGCAGGTCTCTTACGCACCACATTATTCGCTCCCTGCTCTTTTATCGGCATGACAATGGATTGGTGGGTACTCGCAACTCGTACAGCTTCCACCATACAAGGGTGTCTTTAAGGGGTGCCCCGTTGTGTGGTGTGACACTGTCCAAACATTTTCTTTGTCCCGTGGTTAAGACCTCCCTGGTATAGATTATCGTAGGCCCTATACATTTCAACGGGGAGCCATAATAATCCGATGGGGTTTCAATGCTTCCGGGGAGCGTCGTTGTTGGCTCGATGAAGATACAAGGAAAACTTTATCCTCGTCTACCTGCTGACGTCTGTTTGTCCACTAAAGAAGTCATCGCGATCCCTATTCGCAGAGTTTCAATGTAGCGCGATCAAAATGACAATGCGAAACTCCCTACTGCAGGTAAAAACGTCGAGGTCAAGATGAGTTTCAAGTTTTATGCCGAGTAGTCACAAGATTTGGGACATTTGCCTACAAAAAGTTCTTGGTAGAGATATTCGAGTCATATCTGATATAATCTGATTCACAAAAATTCAAACCAATTGTTAATATGTTATCCGTTTTCTGTTGATTCAAATTGTAAAGAACTCACTTGAGAAGTCATCTGTTATCAGTAGGATCTTAAAAACAAGGTTCCTCCGTCCTTCTGCTGAAGAAATCGGCTTTAGGATTTGGTCTGGTAGAATTCAAGCAGCTTCTTATTGGAGACATCCTTTAAGATACGAGAGGATGTCTGCAGGATGTTCAAAGAATTTTTGTTAGAAAGGAGATTTGAGGATTTGACTTCGATCTGTTAAAGGTTCCTTGGATGGTGACCCGGAAACCAGAGATAGTCAGACAGAGAACAAGAGTCCTGACGGTGGTGCTGGAGGCGGAAGTGGCGATGGGGGTGCGGGATCCAAAAGACGGGGGCCAAGGACAACTATAAAGGCGAAACAGTTGGAGATCCTCAAGACTGCTTTTTCGCAAACTCCGAAACCCACTAGGCACATTAGGGAAAGCCTTGCTAAAGAAACAGGGCTTCCCATGAGGGTGATACAGGTAAACTTTCAATCAATTTATGAATAAAAGACTCCATACGAGTACAGACTTTTCAAAGAGAATAAAAAGGACTTCCTTAACAAAGTCTATAGCCCTAAATTTTAATTAGATTCAAAGATCTTGATTATTCTTATTGACCTGAACCATTGTTTGGTAACTCCACCCCCTAGCAAGGGTCTCATCATTTAGGTTTTTTTTATTCTTTGCCCTCAACGTAGGTTTGGTTTCAAAACAAGAGAAGTAAGGAGCGGAGGTTGAAGCAGCTGACGTCGATGGGCAGGAGTCCGTTCTTCGGTGGCACCAGGAAGATGAGGGGATTCCCATTAAATTTGAACCACGGGGCCCTGGGCGGTGAGGATGGCCCGCCCCCAGGATTCCCATACTTCGCTGCCGACAAATTCGAGTTTGGATACGGTGGACCCGTAGCGTTTCATCACGAGTTCTTCGGCGGACACCCACCACCCCACCCTCACGGACCACCTTTTAGTGGACCTGGAAATCCTGGTGAGTCTCACGCTAATTATTACCCAAATATTCAATAAGATATTTGAATAAATAATACATGATTTCTTTCCATCCCTTATTTTCATGCCTTGAAAAAATACGGATATCATAACACTTTCTTTTCATTTCATGTTCTCAAGTACTTGCATATCAGCTTCGCTGTTTTATTAATGAAGGTTTTGGTTTATTATCAAAAGTCGCCAGTATCAATCAAATTGTAACTGAAGTATTATATTCTAATACCAGAATCCAACTGTGGGTTTCAAATCAGATTTTAGAACCAGAAACAGATTCTGACTCAAATATCAAAATAAAACTATACAATACCAGATTTTGAATCCAAAATCAGATTGTGACTGCAATATTTTACACCCTCAGATTGAGACTTCAGAATTTTATCACGGTACATAAAGCAGATTCTGAGTCTAATATCAACCTGTGTCACTAGTATCAGCTTCTGTCTGCAGAATCATACTTTGGAACGAAAATCATATTCTGAATCAAATATTCAATTCAGACTGCAGGCTTTGATTGTGGATATGAAAGCAGTTTTTGACTTATTCAATATTAGATTCAGTTCCCAGAATCAAACTCTGCAATCAGATTTTGACTTCAGTATCACTCAAATTGTAACTGAAATATTACATTCTGACACCAGAATCTAAGTGTGGGTTTCAAATCAGATTTCAGAACCAGAATCAGATTGTGAATCCAGTATCAAATTCAGGCTCTAGAATTTGATTGCAGATCCAACATTGTGAATTAACATTGTGAATTAACTATCAGATTTAAGTACAAAATCAGATTTCGCAATTATAATCAGATTCTGATTTTATTACATTTTTTATACCTTATTATAAAAATAGATTCTAATTCCAGAACCTAACTTCTGGATTCAAAACCATTTTCTGACTCAAATATTAGACTCCGACTTCAAGATCAGATTATAATTCTAATATCAGATTCGAACTGCGAAATCTGATCCCAATATCAGATTCTAGAGTCAAAATCAGATTCCGACTCTATCTGATTGTATTTGTAACTGCTCGTCTTCAGAATTTTTGGGCCCAGATCAAAATCTAAAGAAATAACATTCCTATATTTAGGATAATAATTCCAAAACGGTGAAATCGTAAATATTACACCTGTATTTCATATATGTACCTGTCCTTCAAGACAGGTAAATATACGATAATATATGAGATTAAATAATATAAAAGAAAAGATATAAGAGTTTTGTAAGTGTTTTCACGATTTTGGACGGTGTGCTTCAGATATTCCTTTCTTTAATAAAACGGCAAAACAGCTGCTCATTAATAATTCAAAAATTGGTTTCATATAGATGTTCATTTCTTAAAAGATTTTACAAAGGTGTGCAACAAAATTAAAACCAGAACCACAGTTTGTAGCACAGTCCTAATTATTTGCTTAAATAAGTAATTAGTTCTATAAAATCATTTGAATAATAAGGTAGAATGAATTTTAAAACAAGTTCAAAAATGGTAAATTCCGCCACGACAGGCCCAGCTTATTCGGAGATGGCCAAAGGTTCGACGTTCTCTGAAAAGTTGCGAATTTGTTTATGACAGGTTTGGACCCGGCGAGTATAGCTGGAATGGCTGCGGCGGCGGCAGTGGCAGGGGAGTATCCTCCACCTGGTGCGGGAGGCGGACCTCCTGAATTTCTCACGGGGCCCCCAGGTCAGGGGCCCCCAGCACCCTCGGGCGGCAGCCCTGGCGAGTTCCTAGCACCTCCAGGTAAAAAATATAAAAATAAGAGTTATAAGTATAAGACGACAGTGGAAAAAAGAAATCTACTATACGAGGGGGCAGTCCATAAAAATATGGACCCGATTATTATACAGGGACTTGATTGCCATTGTGACCCTCCGCCGTTTCTCACCATGGTGAATCGACTCCTTGACGTTTGTTTGCGCTTGGGCTCTGCAAAGGCAAATCTGTTAGCGACCTCCTCATTTTCGAAGCGATTTGCTAACGATTGAATTAACTCTATTAAAGGTGATGGCAGTCTGAATTATTATTCCCTTTTCAATGTAAAAATGTGTAAAAAATAATCTTTCTTCTTGTCTAAGAATTGCTACTTATATAAATTAATGGAATGGTTCTTCAGATAATAAATTCATAAAGTATTCGTATTTTCAACTGATTCCCAAAATGTAGAATATTAATTCATTCCAGGACGTTTCACAATATTTAGATATTCAAAAATATGGTAGAAAATTCCAGAATATTTTAAACATTCTAGAATATTCTCAAAAAGTCGTGAACATTATATAGAATACTCAAGAATATTCTACATCTAGATAATCCTAGAATTCCAGAACACTTCAGAATATATTAGAAACGTAAAGAACATTCTAGAAGTTTCCAGAATATTAAGAAACAATAGAAAATTCTAAGAATTTTGTAGAAATTGCTGATGTAAGGTGTTGGCTTTAATAATATTTTAGAAAAATTAGGAACATTACATACCTACATACATTGATTAGCAGTTCGAACTCGAAAGTTCATTGCCTCACTACCCGATTCGGGTAGTGTTTCTAGGTGGATATTTACTACCAATGTGGGCCCACCAGACCCACGACGGGCCAACAGCACGCAGGTATTCCTGAACGGTTACCCATCCAAGTACTAACCGCGCCCAACAATGCTTAACTTCAGTGATCTTACGAGAACTGGTGTTTCCAGCGTGGTATCGCCGTTGGCGAACATTACAGAATTTTTTAAATAAAGAATGTTCAGTAGAATTCTTACAAGATTCCACATTCTTCAAAAACATTCCAGTATAAAATATTCCAGAGAATTTTTCAGGAATCAAATAATATTCGAGGAAATCCCAGAATATCCTGGACATAAAATTCTAACAAAGAGAATACAGAGAAAATAAAGTATTCCCGAATATTCTAGAAAGTCAAGAACATTCTATGACTCTCCAGAATATTTTATAGTAAATTCCAAAATATTTCAAAATATTTCAGAACGTTCTAGAAAATTCTAGAGCATTCCAAATCAGTCCAAAAAGTTGACCACTTTAAGTCAATTGCCACTTTTATTTGAATAACACATTTTTTCGAAAATTATATAAATAAAGTTTCAAAAAGCACATTTTAGTAAAGTTTCAAAAAATCCCAAACTGAACATTTAAAATGAAAACTTGCTAAATAATATTAATAACACTTTTTAAATATTTGAGATTCATAGATATCATACATAATTTAGAGTTGACGATTTTAAAAATCAGTTCAAAGTCTGTCCCACAAGTTTTTTGTCTGGTCACGATGCAAAGCTATTTTAGGTTAAAACTCGAAATTCATTATTTGAATTAATTATAATGCGGGCTAAACTTGTTAATTATATACTTATGTAGATTTTAGTGTATAGTTGAAAATCGATTTATCAGTGTTAATTTCAAATAACACTAAATTATGATCACTTTTTTTTAATAATATTTTTGTATAAAATGTCCTCTAAAATTCTATAGTAATTTATCATACGATAAAATGAGGGAATATTTTGAAACTCTAAAGTCAAAATCAAATACATTGTGAAAATAGTCATTTTCCTCGTGTTTAAAATTATTTTTATCTATTCTGCATATAGTTTTAAAAGATTTTTGAAATCTTTTTGTTTTATTAGAGTTGCACGTCATTTCACGCGAACTTTAGTCACGTGTAAAATTCATTTCCATCACAAATATATATCTTCATTAAAAATTCCAGAATATTCGACTCTATTCAAAGAATTCTGAAATATGTAGCTTAAAAATTGTGAGAGGTCCATGGCGAGAGGATAGAAATTCATTCCTTACCAATCCAAATCATTCCGACATCTGTATCCGATCCGTGCGTACAATCCCAATGAATCCGAATTCCGAATAAACCCGAGCTCGGATTCATTCGGCTTGAAAATTGAATGGGATTCAATTCTTTCAATCCGAGTGTACAATTGAAATTAAACCGAATGAATTTGAGTTCGGATTGCATGCACGAATTGAAAGGGATTGCAATGTAGATCGGATTGAACTGCTCTGGGTGTTGGTGTAAGAATTTACAAGAATTGAAAATTTGCTTCAGATTGGTTCGGATTAATGTGTGCATCGGTTAGGGATGAATTATAAATAAAATTCGAAATTTTTACTAGTAATTTTTTTCTACTGTTAAAAAACTCATATAAAGAGCTGAATGTAATTGAACTTTGACAAAAAAGTGATGTTCATTCTTTCCCTAGCACAATTTTTCCTATAGGCTTAATTAGCGTTAAATTTTAAATATAAAAAAATATAACTTTTAACAAAATATTCCCATATTTCTTATTTCCATGTGAAGAAATGTTTAGTCCAAATATCTTTAACTGCTAAGTCTATTTCATTTCATCAAGTTAGAAAACCAGGATATCCTTTGCTATATTTAAATACAAATGCAAAATCTGCACTACCAAGATAAATATAAAAACATTTATAATAAAAATACTACAATTCCGCTCAGTTGTGACTTTCAGAGGAGAAATAAGGCTGCATAATCCCACATGACAAAATAATGAATCACTGTCATTAGGTAGCAGATGGCGGGGCGTTGATCCAAAACTCTCTCCATGTCAAGCAGTTTAAGACTAGCAAAACTTAATAGTAATAATTTACCGAGTAGTACGTCATATAATTTTAGGGCGACCAGACAAAATACATGAAAAAGAAAAATGGCAATCAAATCCCTATTAGCCTTAAAAATTGTGGTGACAAATTTTGTTTTCTTTTATAGGTGGCGGACAGGGTAATCCCAGCGGGGGTGGAAATGCGGGCGGCCCGGGTGGAGGGGGCGCCGGAGGCGGATTTCCTGAGCCGCACCAGATGCAGAGCGAGGGCCTCGTCTGGTAGGACGTGGTTTCGTTAAAGTTTACGTTCACATTTAATTAATTTCACGGCAACGTTTTTATGTTGCGACGAGCTCGAGTACCTAAACGCAGCGCCGAATCGCGCAAGTCGAATCCAGTCGAAATGAGCTTGGCTTGCCCCTTTTTGTTGGATCTGTTTGAAAAGATTCTTACTTCAAAACTGACATCTGACGCGTCAGTGATGTTCCTTTGTTTTCATTGTAAGATAGGCCGACCACTGCAATTATTGATATTATAAATATATTGATTTTCATTATAATATTGCGAATGATTATTTCGTCATTGTCATTATTAACATTATTATTATTATTATATAAAATATTATATTGATATTATTATTGTTGTCGCTGATAGCGGCACTTTATTATTATTGTGTATAAAAAATTTGAGACTTTATCGTGTAATATTGTACAATCCCCTGTTGATTAGTTTGACACGTTGATTTCAGAAGCGTCCTGTAGATAATGCTGTTACACGCTACAAACATGCACAGCGATACATGTACACAAGTACAGTGCACAAACATATACATACAGAAACACATTTACACATTCACACACTCATTTACACATTCACACACTAGACAAAAACACGCCAAACAAAGTACTAATTTTATTGGTAAATATAAATAGGAATAAAACGAGTATCCGGTAAGGAGACTTTTGATGTAAATACACATGCAAAACGTAAAGCTGTATTGATGAAGTAGAGGAAGAAAAGAGAGAGGAAGTATAAAATATATATGTATACATATACAGAATACATGCTGATGTATGTAAACGATACACAAGACACTTCGCCATGATGCATATTGATTATAAATATGATTATAATAAACAACCTCGTATTTCCGTATACACCAATGTGTAAGATCAGTTTTTTCAAAACCCATCCCCTTCCATATATCTTTTGAGTATAAAATAAAATTATATAAAATTATATAATATTTAATTTCTCTATATGAACATGTCATAGTAATAGTTAAATGTAATTTGTTTTAAAGAAGTGCGATTTTCGTGAGGCACTGTCTAGTATTACCAATTTTTCCGTAACATTACCCGGTCAAGTATATAGCACTGGGGCTAGTATTAATCCAAAACATCTGCAAATGGCTTAGATGTACGAAAAATTCCGCAATACTGGACAGTGCTGAACTTTCCAGGTAATTTTTGCAAAGCGTAAAGTATTCATTTCTATCATTTTGCAAACACTTTACATTTATTTTGTAATCACTTTGAACTTACTGTAATATAACATGAAAATCACATTGCGATAATTTTACAATCACTTTTAAAGACTTTATTATCACTTTGGGGACATAAGCAAGTGGTCAAAGGTAACGAAAATTATATGTTTACGTTATACTTTGATCTGGACTTTGACTATCCCTTTGCAATCGCTTTACAAACTCTTTTAAATAACTATGCATTAAACAATCACTTTGCTATCACTTATAATGACATTTGCAAAGTCAAACGCTTCTAAACTAGTCTTTGAACTATGCAATTTAGGAGAAAAAAATTTCCAATTCGATTAAACTATACTTTTCCCTTGATTCTATAATCCAGGAAAGTATAAAAATTGAATGATCAAGGGTAATAATTGGGATTTACCTGAAAATACGTCATCACATAAGCACTTAATCTTTATAAAATTCTATTAAAAAATATAAAAGATAAAGAAAAGTATTTTATAATATGTTAAACATTAGTTTTTGCCTAATTCATTTGATTATCGATCCTCAGTTTTATTTATTCTTTTCTAATAATAATAGTTTCTATTAATGTTATGAATGACATAAAAACTGGACAGATTTCAGACCACTTCAGACCACTTCAGAGTATTCAGTTTTTTTTAGGGTAACTTGGTTACTATTTTTCAACAAGACGTACTGAAATATGAGTGTCCACCAAAATCTTTTTCTGGTTACGTCGATACATATAAACAGTTATCGTTCGACTACTAGGAATAGCTTTTTGGGTTCGATGTTGAGTTCAAGTTAGAGAGAAAACATCTCACTACACATTCGCCAATTTTCAAGAAAAAACTAAGAACTAAACGATATAATAAATGATAAAAATATAAATCAGATAGAGCGGGATAAAACAATTCGCCAAAGGATTCAGGGATCCCTTTTATTTTAAAACCTTAGGAAGACTTTTTGTGTTGTTTTCCATTGACGCAACATCCATCGACGTAACCGTGCGTTTGGCTTATTCTCAGGAAAAACCGATAATTTGTTTACCTTCCCGAAAATTTTTCGCCAAAAAGATAATAAAAAATAAGGTTTTTAGATGAATAATTTTAGTTCATATATATATATATATATATATATATATATATCAAAATCAGCAAATATAATATAATATTTCAACTTCTTGATATTAAATTTATTAACAATCTTTTGTTTATCATGAAAAAAATGTTTGACTTTTTGTCTTAGATGATTATTATGCTTTTTTCTTTTTGTTAAAAAAGTGTTAGAAGTGTGTGAAAAATATGTAAGATGTCAAAGTGCTCCAGGAGTGCTACAAATAATTTGTTGCTACACCGCGACCTTGAAAGTGAGGACTTTCATGCCACTAAATGATATGCAAAGTGCTTCAATCCAGCAGACTGCGAGAATAATAATGGCACATGTGCACTTTGAAACAAATCTATTTTGCGAATAGACGGAATAGCGATATATTGGGCGTGGAAATATCGATATCCAAGATATCGGTATAAAAATAGCGATATTCCGATATTAAAAATATATTAAAGTGAGAGATAGGGAAGATAATGTTTTTTAGATATTTATGATATAGATATATCGGTTCCAAAATATCGATATTTCGACATTGAGATTGCATTACTATAGGCCTGCTACTGCTTTGATTCTGACCGTTGTTTTACAAGTTACACGCACTCTTTTTCCCCGACATCCGATGTCTTTCACCTTTATTTTTACTGAAACTTCGATCAAACTTCTCAGTTACGAATTACGTTTTAAATCCATCGGTAATGAGCTGTAAGATAAACCTATTATCTCATTTTTTTCAAGTGAACTCTGATCGTTTTTCCCCGCGACTCCTTATTTTTAGTTTAAAAATGATTAATTTTCTGATTAAACTTGTTTTATTTTTAATACTTTGATTTTGTATTTTTTAATGCAGGAGGCATAATATTTCTTTTAAATTAACAGTTTTTTCAATTTTGAAGCCGTATAGTTTTAAATGGCTAAATTTTATACATATAGTTTTTAAACGATCACATATTAGGAATTATGATTAAAAATGTTCTAAATTGGAAGTTAATTGAAGTATCAGAAAATTTCGATTTGAAACTGCTATATATTTTACTTCCTGGTTCCTGAATTCCTGAGATCAAGATTGGGTAAGAATCTGGAGAAAATTCAATTATATTCAATGGAATTATACACTTTTTATTAATTCTAATTATTATTTTGTGACAATTACAGATATTTCATTTGAGTAGGAGAAAGGTGCCCATAGGGAGTCAGACAACTAAAAACTCGTATACATGCTCATTTTTAATTTAACCTGAAAAGCTTGATCTAACCCTTCGGATAGTTAAAACTGGAAGGAAAAAAGTTTTTGTGAAGACTTAGGAGTGACCTTTGAGTCTCTATCTCTTGTGTTACTACACGTGACTACACAAGGTACACACGTAATCATTTCTTGAATATCATTAACAATTCAGGAGTAACAAATCTTTTTGCCACAAAATGGATAAGTCTGATGCTGTCAGACTGTAAATACAGAAGCGAAAAATTATTTGAGTGACTTTTTTTAGCGATTATAACGCATCTTTCCCCAAAATTTAAGTAGAAATAAGACAACATTTAAGTAATAATAGTTAACGAAGTATTAACATAAAATGGATTGAATCAATTTCATATTTTCATGGGATAATTGATGAATCTCATGCCATAAAACTACTAGCATTAATACCATGAATTTATTTATTTATACATTATATACGGGCAGATGGGCTTTGATACAAAGAATAGATTAAGCATAAACTACAAAAAGGAAAATTTAAAAGAATAACAAAACCTCATACTTTTATATCACTTTTTACAATTGCAAATTATCCCATTTCCTACAAAGTGAACATTTTCTTTCTCTTCCCTTTCTTCCCTTTCTTCACTTTCGACGACAAGAAGGTAATTTCATATTTTCAATTCCGGCATTTATACTAGAGAGAGAATCAGTAGGGCCGAGGGCTGTTTCCTGCTTGTTTCCTGCTCCAAGTTTTAACTTCGTTTATGGTTTATATTGAAGGAGTACTCGTAGAATCGCGACTCGCGTGCAACTGTGTCGGCGCTCGGCATGGCCTAATGTTGTTAGACAGACGGGTGTTGTTATCGTCCCGGGATTCGGTTTCTGGACATCTGGTCAATTCGATTTTGATGTGTTTCTGCCCGGGGGTGCAGTTTTCGAGCGGCTGCGAACGACGAGGCATCGGCTAGGATCAAGGCTAGATACGTATAACCCCGCATATTCCCGGCGGGGTTTTGCTTGCTTCCATCCATCGCATCGGTGTCCCCATGTGTTTCTGCACACGTTACACACGTGATCGGTTCTCGTCTCTTGTCGCCTCTGTTTGCACGTACTTACACTCAAGATCGAGTTCAAACACTCTCAGTACGAGGATTCTCGGAAAATACACCTGGGACCTCCAAATTCGGGTCAATAATATCTTCTCAATTTCCCTATTTTCAAAACATGTCTAAGTTCTTAAATAACATTTTTAAACAAGGGTTTTCATTCCAGGAAATCTAGCAAGATACTAGTTTGCATTTTTACATTTACACATTTAATTATTATTTGTTTTTTTTAGGTTTAGATTTTTAGGGGTTGCTTTTGTTTGCAATCTGAGTTTGTGTGTCGTAAAAGAAATTGTACAATGTAACGACAAGTCGAAGGGCTTCATCCTCGTGGTACGACAGATGCGTACCCGCCTCTGAACACCGTGATATAGCTGGTCTTCACTTGGTCCCTCGGGAGTCCTGGAGAGACAAACCGTCCCGAGGGTTCGTTCGCACTGAGCCAGGAAAAAGAAGGACCCTTCGAAAACGACGCCCGGGACGAAATCCTTTCGATCCTCCTCGCCGAATCGATTCGATGAGGAAACGATTAATGGGATGAGGGGCGCCGAACAGGTCATTTCTTTTACGACACAAGTGTCTCTATTCTAGGGTTCGAATTGGTCGACTCATCTATCAGTCTTCTAGGCCTCATGTAACTTCCATTTATTTCTTACACAAGATTCTAAGTTCTTTTCTTTACTTATATACATTATTCCCACACTGTTAAAAATGTTTGGAATTCTCCAACACTTCTACAATACAAGCGTAAGGCAAAAATTGCAAACACGGTATTGGAATGCCGAAATTGCAATACATGTATTGTAAGCGTCGTAAATCGTGAATTCACCGTCGAGAATTCCAATACATGTATTGTAGCGTTTATATCGCTGCATGATCCGTTGCATTTGAAAACTACAACATTATGTATTGTAGCGTTACCCTACATTTCGGAAATAAACTTCCAATACATTTAGTGGAAGTTTTATGCGGAAATTTTTAACAGTGCATATTGAGAAATCAACTTTATCTTTTGCCTTACTTCGTTTTACATCATTCTTCTTTTTATTGTTATTAAAGGTATTGGTTATATGTAAAATTTGACTTAGTCGGTTTTCATCAAATCTCCACGTTTTGAGACCCCCTGAGACAGAAAAAAACATTTTTACGAAGGTGTCTGTCTGTCTGTAGTCTGTAGGCACGACAACTTTCGAAAAAATGATCAGCTTGAATTGAGCCTTGGCAGACTTTTTATAAAAGAAAAGGATGTTAGCCAGCTATTTTTGATAAAAATTCAAAAAGTTAGAGCACATTCAAAATTTTTGAGAACATTTTTTTAAGATTGAAAAATTCTGTGTACGGCTATTTGTAGTGCTGGGAAAGTCGAACAATTTATTTTCACCACTTTTTTCCGATAAAAAGAACATTATCCGAGTTATAGCATTCTCAAAATTCAAACAAACCAAAATGAAAATTTTTAGCCAATGAAAAATCAAAAATTCTATTTTGCGGTCAAACTATGCAAGATACGAAAAAAGATGAATGAGTAACAAAAATGATTATTATTCATTCTTTGATTTGACTCGTAGTTTTTGTATTAATCGTAAAAACCACATTAAAAATAAAGAAATCAAATTTTTGGACAAACGACACAAGCTACAGAAAAATAAATGGACAAAAGTTGTTTTAATCGTGAAAAATGACATTACAAGTAAACAAATAAAATTTTTGGAAAAAAGACACAAGGTACAATAAAATGTTTAATAACGAAATTGTTTTTAAATTAGATCTGAAAATTTGCTCTTAACCTTTTTTTTACGAAAAACGTGATGAGAATGTGTTCGTTAAAGCCGAAGGAGCTTTAACAAAAGAGAATTCAAAATCAATAAATTTCAGTTGTCGATGGTTTGACCTTTAATTTTAAAATATCTATGCCTATCTATGCCTATCTATGTCCAACGGCCATACCACGCTGAAAAACCCAGTTCTCGTCAGATCACTGAAGTTAAGCAGCGTTGGACGCGGTTAGTACTTGGATGGGTGACCATTCAAGAATACTGACATGAGTGCTGTTGGCACATCGTGGGTGTGGTGAGCCCACACTTGTAGTTATTTATAACTACAAGAAAAACCTAGAAACACTACTCGAATCGGGTAGTGTCACGCCTACCCTGAAAGGGAAATGGTTTAATGGTATATATATATATATGCAAAAATGGAGGGGATGTACAATGACCGAGCGCGTAGCGCGAGTTAAATACGTTATCGAGCGCGAAGCTCGAGATCCGACAGGTGCGCGCCCTAGGCGCGCTCAAACTTGTGAGCCGCGCGCGCTGCCCGCGATGAGAATGTGCCCGCGGGGCGGGCAGATTTTTAGACCTACTTTCATGTCATTCTCTCGCCCCTTTCAGCCCTTTCCCTTAACAATAACCATGCTTCCTCCTGCCTTTTACCCTCTTTAACCCTCAGTCACTCTCACCCTCTATTTTCAAACCGGAGACACATTTTCCTTTAGTCGCATATTCCAATCACCCCTTAGACCCCTCACCTCTTATATCCTATTCCCCGAATCCCCTATTCCCATAACCCGGGCCCAACTCCTCTCTACACTCTCTCCCCCTCACACTCTGACATCAAACTAGAAGTCTTCTATTCCCCACATACCCCCTCCCCTATGCTCATGCCCACTAGCCGTCTCTGGTCCCTCCATCATCTTTTCCTCTTCTACTTCTGTCTCCTCTTACTTTCAATATTATTTTTCTTTCAAACTTTTTCTCGGGTGAACCCGGTTTTTCGTCATAGCCACGGACTAAGTCAAGTGACTGATGAGATGAGGATGTTATAAGTTATTTTAATACGATGTTTGAAATCACTTGCGATGATGTTGTAGGTACAAAATTAGGAGCATGGTGTAGTTTGCAGTTTGTCTTTACCGCTGTTATCCTTACACGGCGGCCGTGAGTGTTGGAGGTGACAACAGTCGCTTCTGGTTGCTTTCTTAGAGCTACCATGTAGTAAAAATTAATGTCTCAGGCTTAAGATGGTTACAGCCCAATATGTCCAAAGGCATTTTTGGCTGGAGTTGGATTTTTATTTTATTACATTCTCATTCTAATGAGAAGGTATTGGTTTTATGTAAAATTTGACATAGTCGGTTTTCATCAAATCTCCATGTTTTGAGACCCCCTGAGCTAGAAAAAACGATTTTTACCAAGGTGTCTGTCTGTCTGTAGTCTGTCTGTCTGTCTGTCTGTCTGTCTGTAGCCACGATAACTTTCGAAAAAATGATCAGATTTGATTGAGCTTTGGCACACTTTTTTATGACCGAAAAATAGAGAACGAGTTCGTTAACCAGCTATTTTGGATGAAAATCCAAAAAGTGAGCACATTTTGAAAATTTTTGGGACCACTTTTTTGGAAGATTTGAAAATTCTATGTACGGTTATTAGTAGTACGCAAAATGACGAACAAAATATTCTTATGACTTTTCGTGATAAAAAAAAAATTACTGGAGTTATAGCATTTTCAAAATTCCAAAAAACAAACGAAAATGAACATTTTAAGCCGAAAATCGCACGATATGAAAAAAAGTCAAGAGGAGAAAAACGTTGATTCCTGAACACCCTATAATATTTTCATAACAACTTTTTGAATTTTTTGAAAAATAAAAAATTCAAATTTTGATCGCACAAAAAATTAATGAAAAATCAAAAAAGCCATTTTGCTGTCAAACTATGCAAGATACCAGAAAAGATCATCTCACAAAAATTGTGCACCTAAAAAAGATCTACAAATTTCTTAAGATTCACTTTTTGATATGCCGCGCAGTTTTTGTTTTATTCGTAAAAAACAGCATTGAAAATAGAAAAATCAAATTTTCAGACTAATATTACCAGCTGCGAAAAAATGACCCAAACAAAATTTGTTCATCCAAGGAAGAGGTACAAATTTATTGTGACTCATGTTTCGATAGGATGCGTGGTTTTTGTTTTATTCGTGAAAATAACATTGACAGTAAAAAAAATCAAATTTTTGAAAAAACAATGCAAGGTACGAAAACATATAAATGAACAAAAATTGTGCATTCAAAAAAGACTTACAAACCCGTAATCAATTTTTGTGGTAAGAATATATTCAAAATGAAAAAATTAACTTTTTTGATAAACGGCACAAGCTAAAATAAAATGTTAACTAATAAAATTTGTTGCCTGAATTATATCATTACTTTTCATTTGAAATCAAATAGCAATTTAGTAATTTGTATATGAAGAACATATAACACGAAGCACAAAGTGCGCGCTCAGTGTATTTACCAAATCGCACGCCGTAAGTGCGCTCAAACTTTTTTGTTTCTATCATACGGTTCAAATGATTTTCAAATCAAATATCGAGCGTGAAGCGCGAGTGTCTGGATGAGAATGTGTTCCTTAAGGTCGATAGAACCTTGAGTAAATAAAGTTCCTTTTCAGTCTAAAATAAAAACAAATTTAACAATCACTTAATATGTAGAGGTTTTGATCATTTTATAATATTTGCAAACAAACTTTTTCTTTTCATCGAAGTCGAACACGAAGTTCAAAAATCTAGAGGAGCCGAGCGTAAAGCGCGATGCAAATACGCCCGAGCGCGTAGCGCGAGGTGAATACATAATCGAGCGCGAAGCGCGAGATAAATATATGATCGAGCGCAAAGCGCGAGATCCAACAGTCGCGCGCCCTAGGCGCGCTCAAACTTGCGAGCCGCGCGCGAAGCGCGCCATGAGAATGTGCCCGCGAAGCGGGCAGATTTTTTTTTTAATGACATGCACGGGGCTGTCCCGGTATATATTATCAGTGACGGACGCATTATTATAATGCAATCAAGTGATCTGATAAGAGCGTGTGCCCTGACATATTGGGTAAAGCCTGGTTTTTACCCCATCATTCACGGACTGGGTTGCAGTCAAGTGCATGATGGGGGGACCTACAGCTTGAGATGGAATCCGAACCACCAGAACCTCGGTAAAGGTACATAGAAAAATTTCAAGAGGTACCGGCTCAGGGATCATGTGAGGCTCCCCACTCGGACCCATTAGTATCCCAGGTCTTTGTTTCAGGCGTCATTCACTCCACTGGGCACTGGCTCTCTTTTTATAAACTGTTTGTCGCTACACTTTTCTGTTATCGCATATCTCTCTAGCTTCCTTCACGTCCATGCATTTTTTCATGCAAGCTTTCGTGTTTCTATAGCTTCTTATGTCTCTTCGGATTAGAGTCTCATTTACACATTCTAACCATTCTTTCCGCGGTCTGCCTCTGGGCACACTGCCATTTACTCTACCTTGATACACTTGTTTCGTTAGTCGTTCATCTTTCATTCTCTCAACATGCCCAAACCATCTTAACCGATTTCTTTCACATATGTCAACTAGTGCCTACTCTACATCACATTCTTTGAGGATTATCTCATCACTCACTTTGTCCATCTGTCTCGCTACCGTAAAGCACAGACGGTATACATATAAAATTATGTATTACCCTTTTAGCTTTATTTGAGTTATTTTTACTTCTGATAATGGGCCCTGCTCTACCGATAACCTTCTTACCCTTGTTTATACGCCTATCTCATTCCCCATCTATCTTTCCGTCACTTCTGAATAGGCTACCAAGATATATGTACTTATTAACTTGTTCGATTCTCTCACCATTTAGGACAATGTTGCATATTGTTTTCTCATCTTTTCCTTCAAATACTGTAATTTTTGTTTTATGTGCGTTAATTTTGAGGCCCATGTTCTTTATGCTTGTATTCAGTTTGATTAACATTCTTTGAGAGTCTTCGATTGACTCTGCCATAACAATCTTATCATCTGCGAAAGCTAACCCACGTACCCTCACTGTCTCGAGATCCACACCTTCTTCGTCGAAAAGGGGCCATTCTTAGACACTTGTCCATGAATATGATAAATAGCCATGAGGACATAACGCATCCTTGTCCAACACCTTGCATAATATCGAACCAGTCACTCAGTTTCCCATTAACCCTTATACTCGCTTTGCTACCAGCATATATTGTTTTTATTGATTGTAGGAGCTATCCATTGACTCCGTACTCTTTCAGGACTTCGCAAAGTTTACTTCTATCAACCTTGTCAAACGCTTTTTTTTGGTCAACAAATGCTCAGAAAATTTTTGGCTTACTCTCAAACTTCTTTCTGTGATCTGTTTTAAGCTAAATATTTGATCCGTACATGACTTCTAACAACTTAATTTTTATGAAATGCACGTTTGTTAATTAAATATACTCGTAAGACCCTAATGCCAATATAAAAATTCTTCATCATAATTTAAATAATTGGGTCAATTAAATCCGACATTTTTCAAGAAAACAGTAAAAATGTCACAAAACGATCTTCCACATATTTCCCTATGTCTTATGCCATACATACACCTCTCCTTTTCTGACTATATTTCCCTCTAATTTCTAATCACTGTCGAATCTGTCACAGTACCTATAAATTCTTATACTCCTTTATCCTTCTAATTGAAAACCAGAGATTTTATTATTATTATTATTATTATACTACTAAGCTAGGTCCCTTTCGAGGTAAGCGTAAACTTGGTCGTTCTAGCCTCATTTGTACACAACACAAGGGTTGTAGGAATTTAAATGTTAAAGGTAAGTAAAGGATGTGTAGGAGAAGGGATAGATTTTAGATCAATCTAGAAGTATCATGATGCTTTTTCAAAGAACATACTCGTCCAACAACATCGTTCCAATCTGTGTAGCTGATCAATCTCTCTATAGTAATCAGCCCAGGTGTAGAGCTTTACAAAGCCATCGTACATCACGGTTCGCACACGAGCTGTCTGATAAACCCACAGGAAAATCCATACGCTTTACCTCAACTTTACCAACACTAAGAAAAACTCTCTACGAAGGCTCAATGGTATCCAAAATCTTTCGTTTCAGGCATCTAGCACACTACTGACAGTCTTCTTCACACATTTCTTATGAAGAATTTTTCACCACACATCTTGGCATACATCTTATGCTTCCTTTGCATCCATACATCTTTTCATACAAGCTCTTGTATATCTATGGCAGATGTTTCTTGTTGAATACCCGCATGTCCATAATCACAATGCCCCTGTCGGTCCTCTCGGATATACCCTTTAGATAAATCATTAGAACTTGCTAAGTGAGTTATTGCGAAAAAATTTTCGGATCGTGAGGTATAATAAGATGTATTCACCCTGGAAAAACAGACCTTGTTAAAGAGGATCTTTATATTTTAATGACTTTTTACAAAAATGTTTGCTCTGAGTTTAGGAGAAAAATATTAGGAAATTTATACTTTCACATCGAAAATTACACAAAGTAAACTAATAACCTCATTTTCGATAAAATCGTCCTGTCTTTTTATAATCTTCAGCTCTTGAACTATGTAAGTTAAGGTAGATGTCCCAGTAATCGTGAGTTTTGAGGTGTAAACGCCAGAAGTAAGTATTTTCTGCATAAAAATACAATCCTAGAATATTTTTGAGTAAGTTTGAACAGTGCTTGTTGTGGAAACCAAATTAGTTTTTTTTTATACAAATAGTGCACATGGGTAAAAAATTCATTTGTATTGCCGGTGGCGATGAATCACGAAAAGTAGAAAATAGTTTAACATTTTTGTTAGGAAAGGCGTTTCTTCGCTTAAGCTTTTAATATGTCAAGAAATTACTTGATCGAGACGAAAATTATTTTTTTGTAATAAAAAATAATTTTTGTTTAATAAAATTAAGTAAAATCTCTATTTAGTACCTTCTCGTTCGAGAAATATCGGTCACGATTATAGGGACGTTTCAAAAGCATAGTTGCTCAAGGAATCATGACCGGTCACGAAGACTAGGACGACTCTGTTAAAATTATATTTCATCACAAATAATAATTTAATTGATTTCAAAAAGGCGTGAAATGAAATTGGAGAACTGACTTGTTACTGTGAGCAGTAATCGTAACATAAATTAGTGCTTAAAACTGAAAAAAGGTGATGTAGAATATTGGCATGACTTTAGTGATTTCATTATCAATTTTTTAGTTTATTATCATTTTTCAGTGAATTTAATATTTATTGAGTAGTTTTTCATTAGCTAACATTAATCTATACTGCATAATATAAAGAAAAATGTGTAATAGATATATAATTATTGATAGTTTTAATATTTTGACAACGTAAACAGAACATAACCTCCAAATACACATGATTTTTTTAGTCACTGCAATTTATCAAATTTCATCATTGTGTTTATAATTTATGTTACAAAAAAGTTAATTATACAAATTAACAGTGTGCAAATTTTTGTAGCCAAAAACACAGTTCAAATGCACCTCCAAATCGCTAAAAACTGATTTCAAGAAAACTTAACCATTTTCACGAAGACTGGGACAACGACTCACGATTACTAGTACATGGCAGATTTGGAAATCACGATAACTGGGACATCGGTGCTTTTTAAATTTAATTGTTTGTAAATAAAAAGTAATATTAAATATAATGTAAAAACAATTTTCATAGTATTCTAGGATGTTTAATGCTTCAATAAGTACCAATCATTTTTTATATAATCCCTCCAAAACAATTTTCTAAATATTGGAAGGCAATCAAATCTCTTACGGTCACGATTACTGGGACGTTTATCTTACAATCTCCATATTGTGCATGATGTATTAGTGTTCGCAGAAAAATTGTCAGATCTGTGGCACAAAACTACTTTCAATAAAAACTCAAAATGTTTGCAAATGGTGGGGATTATTGGAATACATAATAAGGATATAAAGGACAAAGGGAATATATAGAATTAGGTGAGTTTAAGTTAAGGCTCAAGGGAGATGTGAAGAGGGAAAATATGAGGTAGAGTAGGTTGAGGGGTGTGGGATGAGAAACATAGGAGAATAAATGAAAGAGGTTAAAAGTTGTAGGGCGCATTGGTAGAAGGTGAAGAGATTGTAAAAGGGGTAGAGAGGAACCGTGGGTATGGGATAATGTAAGAATTTTATGTAAGACGATGGATATAGGTGGTAGGAGGAATAAAGAAACAGAGAAAATAGGAGGATAGGAGCCTCTCGTTCGGGGTTAGAGGGGTAGAAGGGTAAATGGGTGAATGAAAAAAGGGGTATAGACAGATACTGGTATAACGAGAAAGTTTAGAAGTTATAAAGGGTACATTTAGGGGGTGAGGGGAAAGAGACAAAAATGGAAGAGAGTAGGGTGAAGGGTATAGGGGAACAAGGGAACAGGGGGAGGACAGTAAATTTTTAAGAGGTTAGGAAGACGGGTTAGATAGGAGAAAATGGAAATGGGGTTATGTGAATATAAAGGTATATGAGATGAGGTGAAGGACATAGGAGAATAGGTCAAAGAGGTTAGCACTTAAAAGGAGATAGAGTGGGTGGAGAGTTTTGTACTTTTATATATCTATGGAATATTTGGATCAAAAAATAGACAGGTAACTTATTTTCCATAAATTTTAAGACTAAAAAGCATTTTTCATCATGTTTGGGCACTTGTCATTTTTCTTATGGCAACAAAAAAATTAGAAGAGAAAAAAAACACTATATCTATCATGTAAGATTGTAAGGTCCCTGATTGCACTGAACGCTATTATTTTGCAGCCTTTTTTAATCTAAAAATTAACATTTTGACATAATTGCAATGCTTTTTAATATTATACCTTTAGAAAGATCGAAAATGAAAATTCATCATAATATTTTTTCCTTATTTATATATTTCCATATGAAAAAAATACGCCAAAACGAAATCAAATTTTACTCTTCAGCAATAAAATTTCATTTTCCGGCTAACGTCCCTTACAGCTCTACCCCCCCCCCCCCCGTTCAGTTCCTTTTTTAGGCTTGCTGAGACATGCGAAGGTCATGTTATCTGCATAAGGTTTTGGCATACGAAACCCTAAAAATAAGTAAAAACTTATAAATAAAAAGCAGACACGCCCGATATTGAGATTGAAGAGGAGATTATTCCAAATAAAATAATTTGCTAAACTAAAGTTTTTTCACAAGATGGGAAAAAAGCTTTAGCTTTGAATATATATGAAAAAGAAATGTATCAAGCATAGAGATAACGTGGAAAACAAAATTTATCGACCCCCCATCTCTTATCGCAGCGTGCCAAACGATATTCGAAGCCTGTCTCGTGTCTGAAAGAAGGGGGTTTAAAAGCACCCCTGGGTGGGGGGGGGGGCGGATGACTAGGAGGGTTGAAGTGTCACAGTCGGACGCGTTAGAGACTCACGTGTCGACACACGTGTCGTCCGACAACCCCTGGTTAAGTAACCCCGTTTCTCTCATTATGTAAGGAAGCCTTACAAATCACGCCTGCTTACCGCACACGCGTTTAGATGGTGGTGGCCAGTGGCTTGTATTAACTACCAAAGCTTCAAATTAACCCCGTTTAAACCTCGCCGCGCACCATTTTTACTTTCGTTTCATGTGCTATTTCCATTTTGCGAATTTATAAATAGGTCGATACAATTGATTCAAGTGTCATATGCTCTGGTTCCACATTTTTCGATCTGAGGGATTTTTTCGATGTGAATTAGTTTAAGACAAGGATGAAGTATAATGAACTTTACTGAAAAATTAAATATAATTAGTCTAATGAAAAATACATATTCAGGAAACCAAGACTGACACATAGGAATTTGCTTTTGCAAAAACAGAAACCAACTCAATTCACGTATCATGACACAATACGACGTGGGCAAAAGGTGAAAACTGTCACGTGTCATATCGTGTCACTGCATCGCATCGCCATACACTCTCCTCTGCCCACACGACGTGTACTTTAAAAAATTGTAAAACACACAAAGCGTGGGTGATGTAATTTTACCTTTCGCGTCTAATAAAATCGTTTGAAGCCACCAAAGGAGGAATGGCGACTCGCATATGGCGTTTTCACTTCTTGAAAGTTCTCTTGAACGAGTGCCAACTCCCGACCAATATGACGCCAATGACACCTCCACCTTTTCCCATCATTTCATCCTTTCATCTCCTCTCATCAGTGGCGCCGATATCTATATTCTACTACTAAAATTCTGGCTTTGTAGTGATAGCTGATGGACGGATGATTGAGGGAGGTATTTAAAAAAATATATAATGATATTTTACAACCTAAATAAAGAGATGTGACACCTCTCCCCACCATAAGAAGCTTTAGTTCTGTTACCAAGAATCAGAATCGAGCATGAAAAGAGCTGTCTCCGCAGAGACCAACGCCACTGCTTCTCATCACCCAATCAAGCGATTATCTTTCACTCTTTTACATTTTCCGAGAAGTATCAAGAGCCCGATATTTTGGAAATCTCAGAGAATTCCATCAACCTTAGCGTGACCACCGGTGAGAATTGAGAATAGATGGGATTAGAAGGGCGGAATAAACTCTCCGTCGGATCGAAATGTATCCTTATCCATATAGGTATACGTTTATACCTATAGTCTCGTACAATATTAGATGGTAAGACTGGCGCATATGCGACGGCAGCTCGTACATGGAGTTAATTCCCTGGAAAAATATCTATCGGTATATATATGTGTAAAACTGGACCAGCTGAGGTACAGGTAATCCGGATTTCGGATTAGGCTAAGCCTGGCATAACACCAGGAGGTCTGTGGTCGCTCGTATGAATGTAGCACGATGCTTCTGTCCACGCGAGAAAAGACAGAGACGAGTGGATCGTACGTCAGGAAGAACAGCCGAGCCTACGAGCGAGGATAGTTTTAAGCGTCACGTCGCGTCGGTTACATGTTACAACGGCTACTTGACATTTCTATTGTATCCTCTCTTCCACGCTTCACGCCTTATTTGCATAAAGTCCGTGAATGCTGGAGGAAAGGTTTCATTTTCAGGTATTTTACTGCTGTCTTTCACACTTCCTTACTGGTTTACCTCAATCATTCGGTGTCAATCTGCTTATTTTTTAAGCAGCAGAAGCTCAGAGGTCAATGAAGCACAAAGTTATAGAAAATCGAGGCCGATTACGAAAAAAAACTTAAAAGATTTTATATGGATATTTTTTTCTGAATAGGTATTATGTAGAAATAACTTTTTCTATAACTTCTTCTATGACTATCAATCTCTCTTTTTCTCACTTTTACCCTTACAATCTGTCTACTCTCCCTCTACCCTCTATCATATGCCCTCCACCCATAATCCCTCTACTCTCGAACTCTCTACCTCAAACCCTCTACTCTCAAGCCCTCTACCCTTAAACCCTCTATCTTCGGACCCTCCACCCTCTACTATCTATCCCTTATTATTTTTTATCTAAGCTTACTCTGTTCTTCTATTATCATATCTCCTTTTTTCCTCATATACAAAGTTTGATTCGCCATTGGTAATATACCAGTAGTCACCCCTTCTCTTTCTAAACCCACTCCCTCCAACTGCTTACCTCTCAAGCCTATACCCTATATCACCTAACTAATATTACCCAATCTCTACAGTCACTACACCCACGACTGCCAGTCCATCTTTTCCCTCCTCCCCTTACTTCTAACTACTCACCCCTATACCCTAGATGATCCTCTCTCTTTGAAATATATCTCTCCTGTCTCATTCTACTTCCTATACCTCTCTCTATTCTCTACCCATAAACTACCAAACCTTTGTACACCTACTCCGCTCTCTTCCCCAGGAAAACCATACTTCTAAATTTCCCCTGTGCCGATAACCCCATATCATCTACATGCTCCTCCTCTTCACGCTAACTCACTTTACCATCTACCTATTTATCCCTTACCCCCTTAACCCCTCTCCACCTTCCAACCACGTGCGGTATACTTTTTTTCTACACATCCTGAAAAACGGACGTCATGACCTTAGTATGAGACTTTCACATCCGAAACCATAGAAGCAACGTAAATTTCAACATTTATTTATTCTGTAAGCAAGTGAAAGAGGTGGAAAGCGTTGTCGCAGATACCATCTTCCTATATACATATAGGGTAAATGTACCGGTGGTCGGGCAACGATTCTAAGGTCAGACACCACATTTGGAAGGTTATATATAAAAAAGTATTAAAGTTTACAAATTGACAAAAATAGGTTAGAAAGTAAATGTCAGTCTCTTTCATATGACTGCACTTTTATAACATTATAACAGTTTGGTTAAGAGAAAATAAATATTCCTCCGACAACTGATACCTGTCCGGAGATTGGTGCACTTACCCTATATTCGGTTCCTTTGGTGTCTTCAGGTTGCGGATAGAGGGTCCCTGCACCAAGAGTTTCTGCTGAATACAGTAACAATACTTAATGAGCAGTCGCGAACAATTTTCTAGGGATGGTACCGAAGTAAATACCCTCCAGCTGGGGCGTAACAACCGTGCCGAAAGCTGAATGGCACCTGAGTGATGTGTCTTATAACGGTGACTCTGGGATACAGCTTTATCGTTGCATGTGGGGCTCTACAAGGATTACTTACTGGACTGCTACAATACCAGCATTATCCCTGTTTACAGAGGCTTCATGGCGAGCATGTGTACTATGTGGGGCCAGAAACACCAGGTTCTTCCTAAGCCACAAGATCTGGCTGAAATGAATGCCGTCTTTCGTATGGATCTCTTGGAGGAGTCCGACCACAGGACCATCAATTGTTCAGTTTATGGTACAGCGAGAGCATAGCTGGGCAAGACAGAATGCATGCAGTGTTCAGTGCGTGATTGACTAAATCAAATCTGGTAGGCCGTTTATGGAAAGGGTCCGAAAGTTCGCCCACGAACTGAGAATCTACCGCCACACACTGACCAAGTCAAAGCTGCTGACAATCAAGCATTGTTGACAAAATACGGGTGTTATCTGACATAAGGAGGAGAATACAGAAGAGGAAGGGGTGGGTCGGAGAGAATCAACAGTTTCTCCCTGACCCATCGTGCCTCTTCAGCGATATCAATGTTTCTGTCAAAAATTCTGCCAAGCCCGAGGACATTGAGACTTTCTGAAGAGAAATTTATGAGGTTCGACTCATCTTAAAGGAAGACACTAAGGATATCATTTGCACTGAGGAGCTGTGTGACAACCTCATAACATCTGAGGAAGAATGTCCACCAATCAGTGCCGAAGAAAGCACTAAGTGGCACAAAGAACTTCTCCGCTGCAGGGCTAGATGGTATCAAGAACTTCTGGTGGAAGAAGTTTACTTCTACACACCAGCATATGCCCCGAATCTTCACCTTCTACTTAAGGTAGAAGACGCCCATTCTGCAGTAGCTGGCTTTAGGACACAATGTACTCCTGCTGAAGGAAGGCAGTTTGTCCAACCCAAGGAACTACAGGCCAATCACTTTTCTTCTGAACACGCTGTATGAGATCTACATAGCTATCCTGAAGGACAGAAATGTTCTGGCAAGTGGACCTGTTTGGGGAGAGATTTACGAACAATGTGGCTCAAAAACACACTTCTGCCACTATCTCTCGCACTACGCAATTCTCCTGGGTACCTCTGTGGCGACACTAATCAACGCGAGCATAAGTACACTCATGTATTTTATATGGATGACCTGAAGGTCTATGCTTCTGATGCAAGACAGCTTCAGAATGCTTTAAGTGTCTTCGAGAGGTGCACAGGAGAGACTGGTATGGACTTTGGATTGGACAAGTGTGCCAACATTAATCTGAAGCGGCGGCGAATTGCTGGCGTTCCCAAGGACTTTGAGCTCGTGGATATGAGTGCTATTCGACAACCTTGATGCTGGAGAGACCTACCTATACCTAGGCATGCTTTAGAGCCGTATTTAGAACGGGGACTCACCGAAGATACCAGCTTGCCGTCCCAGTTCTACTCTACTCGGTTGGGGTGGTTCCATGGACGAAGCACGCGAGCTCACGAACCTCGACATCGCCACGCGTAAGATCATGCATATGTAGAAGAGCTTGCATATCAATTCGTCCATTCTGTGCTTGTACAATGTACATCCTGCGCCGTCATGGCAGGCGCGGACTTCTAAATCTCCCATGTCTTTATAACCAAATTATCCTGGGTACAGCTCACATTGTCGTAAATGGAAGAGATCCTCTTCTGCAAATGGTAAGGAATCACGAGGTAATTGGCAAAAGAGCGTTCCTGGCGCGGAGCAGGCGGCCGAGACTTTTGGCCTGGATCTTAACATTAGATGTGAGGAAAGTGCATTACTCCATCTAGATACCTTACTTCTAAGAGTAAGTGAAGAAAGCAGAGCTCCTCAACAAGAAAATACACGGAAACTTTTACAGAAATGTAGAAGATCAGTCCTTTTCGAAGAAGCTAACGTTTTCTTTCCTCAAATCATCCGTGCGAAGCGTGCCATGCAAATCCTGAGTACTTCTGGCACATACTATCCAGATGTCCCACTCACGAGGGAACGACGTATCTTCTCAAAAACAATGCGGTCCTAAGAGTGCTTTGCTACTATCTTTGTCGCTCTTACGGTGTTGGACGCGAACCTGTCCTACCAAACGATCTGAGGGAGATAGAGTCAATTGTTCAGAATGAATAGCGCCGAATTTTCCGAAACTACGAGTTTCGGACTCCATTGCACACTTGAGGTCTGACATCCTTCTCCAGCACTTTGAGAAACTTTAATCAACGAGGGGTCCATTTGTGGGTTGAGAGATATTTAAAACATGATGGATATTACCATTTTTATTCAATGAATGGATTGTCAAATACAGCTTTTTAAAATTATAATTATTTGCAGAGCAGGAGCATTTCAGGATTGTTCTTGACCCTTTTTTTAAAGATGAATTTGGGCTCGTAAGTTTTTTCAACAAAAAAAGAGCGTCATTTCGGATATAAGTCGTTCTGATGAAAATATTTTAAAAAATGAAATGGAAAAAGGGATAAAGTTCCGAATAGATGAATTTTCCGATTTCCTACAAACTCCGTATGAGGAAGCTAGAGAGGTATGCCAGGACAGAAAAGTGTCGCGACAAATAATTTATAAAAAGAGTATCAATAGAGTGAATGACGCCTGAAACAAAAGACCTTGGTTACTTATGGTACCGAGTGGGGAGCTTCACATGATGACTTTGTAAGGCTCTTGGGGTGATCGCTAGACAGTTTGATCAGCAACCTGGGTCGGAGCAGAAAGGGGTATGGGTTTGATCAACATTATGTCTGTGTCTAGTAACAGAGTGTCTTCCCGTCCCCTATGAGACGTTGGAAAGTGTTTGACCAACATTATTTCTGTGACAAGTCACAGGGGTGCCTTTCCACCCCCTCGAGATATTCAAAGAGGTAAGAGTTTGACCAAAATTATATCTATGATCATTCACAGTGTGCTTTCCACCCCCACGAAACGTTCGAAAAGGGTAAGTGTTCGACCAATATTATATCTGTGATCATTCACAGGGGTGCCTTCCCGTTCCCCATGAGACGTTGGAAAGGGGTATGGGTTTGACCAACAATATTTCTGTGAAAAGTCACAGGGGTGCCTTTTCGCCCCCAAGAGATGTTCGAAAAGGGTAAGTATCTGACCAACATTATATCCGTGATCAATTGAAGGGGTGCCTTCTCACCCCCCATGAAACGTTGGAAAGGGGTATGGGTTTGACCAACATTATATCTGTGATGATTCACAGGGGTGCCTTCCCCCCATGAGACGTTGGAAAGGGGTTTGGGTTTGAGCAACAATATTTCTGTGACAAGTCACAGGGGTGCCTTCCCACCCCCTCGAGATACTCGAAAAGGGTATGTGTTTGACCAAAATTATATCTTTGATCATTCACAGGGTGCTTTCCCACCTCCACGAGATGTTCAAAAAGGGTAAGTGTCTGAGCAACATTATATCCGTGATCAATTGAAGGGGTGCCTTCTCACCCCCCATGAAACGTTGGAAAGGGGTATGGGTTTGACCAACATTATATCTGTGATGATTCACATGGGTGCCTTCCCCCCATGAGACGTTGGAAAGGGGTTTGGTTTTGAGTAACAATATTTCTGTGATCATTCACAGGAGTGCCTCCCCCCATGAGATATTAGAAAGAGGTATGGGGTTGACTAACATTATTTCTGTGACAAGTCACAGGGGTGCCTTCCCACCCCCTCGAGATGTTCGAAAAGGGTAAGTGTTTGACGAACATTATATCTGTGATCATTCACAGGGTGTCTTCCTGCTCCTACGAGATGTTCGGAAAGGTGAACTGTTTGACCAACATTATATCTCTGATCATTCGCAGGAGTGCCTTCTCGCCCCCCCATGAGATATTAGAAAGGGGTATGGGGTTGACTAACATTATTTCTGTGACAAGTCACAGGGGTGTCGCTTAGATGTATCACTAATTTTCTTGGGAACTATCACTCATGGATAAAAATGCATGTAACAAAAAAATTTTCATCTCGATGGGATCTACAACTTTTGTTTAAAAAATTTTGCGAAATTTTGCGTATTGGCTGAGTAAACGCAAAAAGCCGTGTCTCTCATGGATTTTTTCATAGTTTCACCATGAAAATCGCCTAGTCGCCAATTTTCACTATCATATTCGTAATCAGCGCGTCAAAATAAGTATAAGTATGCGGAGTTTGAAGGAAATCGGAAAATTCAGCTATTCGGAACTGCACCCGAGAGAAGTACGGAATTAGTCATACTTAATTTTTTCCAAATTTTCGCAAGTCCTCATAGGAAATATGTGCCGGAAAATTCCTGTGGAAATGGGAAGAATTTTGAACTTTTTTGATACTTCAGTCCTATTTCAGCAGAATTATTTTCGAATACAAATCCTATAACCACTTTTGAAAGTTTAGAAACAAATTAAATGGTATTTTTCCAATACTTTTGTTCTAAAAAGGAATTAGGACATGTGGAAATTGCAAGCAAAATTAAGATTGGACTTTTCGAGTAATTTTGTTCTAAAAAGTCCTACTAAAACAGAGGATATTAAAACTTTATCAGTGCCTTAGTTATGTTTCGACAGGAGTTGTAAAAATGCTGAAAAATATAAAATGAAACTTTTCAAGTTTTGTTTTTGTCCCTATTTAATCTTTTTTAAGAAATTCTAAGAAAAATTTGTACTTTAGTACTTTAGTACTATTTCGGACCTTATTTGGATTCTATTCGTACTTATTTTTCAATCGCACCCCTTCATATGAACTCTTGCTGAAGGATCTCCTTTTCCTCAACAATGCACGAAAGTCAGAATCTTTGATCAGATAAACATTGCCTATACATTCGGGATACAAACAGATCAATAGTGTTCCACATTCTCCAAATTGTATATAAAATATACATACGGAATATATAATCTAAGAGAATTATTATTCGTTGACGCCTTCAGCCCCACATCACATCAGGCGATGACCCGTCGTCGTTCGGTGTTACCGGTCGGTGCGCTCCATCGGGCAGATCAGTATTTACTATTTAAAATACCAGTAGCAGCACCCTTCCGACCCCCTTAGGAGTTTGGCATCGTGCTCGCATCGTCCAAGATAAACTGTTCAGTAGGGGTTGATTATAAACTTCAGCAAGGCAAGGGCAGGCAAGCAGGATACAAGTAAAGGAAAGTGTGTATTGTATACTCTACAATCTATGTGTAAGTGTATATGTATTTTGTTGGGGGAGGTAGTATTTCTCGGTCGGGGTCCTCGTGCGAGGGTGTGTACTGCAGCAGCAGCACCACGGCGGTCCACAGGGTGGTTTATGGGGGTGTACGAGGCATTGTTGTATAAATAGGTTTGGCGAGTTAGGGGTTGCGAGAGCTACCCCAAGGGAACTGCACATGTCCGCATCGATTATACCGCCCCTCCGACCCTCGATTCTGCCACTGCCACCCATTCTACGCCGCGCCAGGGTGATCGCACCCTCTTGCTTCACCACCCTTCCTGTCGCTCTCGTTTCCCTTATCGCCGTCTCTCTTTCTCTTGCAGATTGTAGAACACGCGGCTCTTCCTCCTCCTCGTCTTTCTCCTGTGTACCAACGCAGCTTTCTCTCGTGGCTCATGGTGCCACGGGGCATACCACTCGGTTATTTTCAAGCCATTTGCTTTGTAAACGCACGCAATCTCGGCAGAGCGACTGTCGTGAACGACCTCCCTATCGCGTACCGGATACCCGCTGCGGGCCCACTTAAATATTTAAATTCTGGCCTGAGTTGATTTTTGGAAAAAAAATAAAATAAAAAAATAGTAAAACATCAGAAGATGGGAATGAAATGTAGGGACAAGTGAGATGAATCAGAGGGACAATGGTTTTTGCGAAGGGAAAGCTGTTGCTATGTATTTTGTAGCCGACAGAGATTTACGAATTTTGTATTTAAAAAATGGGAGTGGTGCGAACGAAGAATTTTAATTTTTGGAATGGATTACTGCGATGGTTTGGTTTAGAATAATAAGTGAAGGCTATATTGTAAACTGAGACTTTTTGAGACATGCGTATTTTATAGAAATGAAAGGTGGATTTTTGGATGACAATAACATTTTGTAGAAGAGCAAATGAATGTTCTCATATTGTTATAGATTCTGTGCATGATATAGAAATTATAATGCATAACATTCTTCTGGAAGACGTTCTGAAATAAGAGAATAAAAATCATAAGGATTAGAAATGATTTCAAAAACAGTGATCACTCGTCAGAGTCTATACAAAAATATACATTGGACATACATACAATGTGTAAAGAAAGTTTTTGCTAATAAAATGATCTCAAAAATCAAACCTTCCGTGGTGTCCCTTTTCCACTTAGAGAAATTTCCTCTTGTGAGAAAAGGATGATTCTTGACGTAAATGGAATTTCCTCTTAAATGTAAGGTTGAGAGGCTTTTCATTTGTCTCAACAGGAATCATTTTGCACCAGAAATTTTTCTTATGCGACTAACTTCGCCTTATCTTGCAGCCAAATAATTCTGTTTGTCTTAAGATTATATTCTCGTCGTTCGAAACGAAACAGGCAAGAAGACGATGCTTTTGTTTCGAGACCAATTTTTCTCTGAGTGTCGATTTCAATGAAACTGAAGTATGATAAAGAGGGTCAAAAACTAAACGACAAGTGTTTTTTTCTTATATGAGGAAACTAGTTTTTAAGAGGTGAAAAACTTTTCTGAAGTTCACCCCTAAAAAATATATTTTTTAACATTAACGTATAAGTAGACTAAATATTAGAACAATGGTTAATTACATAGCTGGGCGAAGCCGCCAATCACCTGTTTGAAATAATTTGTGGATCAGTAACCGCAGTTGAATTCTTTTAACCTAAATCTTTAAAACGTTTTTTTTTAGTAAAGAAATGAAATAAGTTTCAATTAGCCCCAAACATAAAAATTAAGTTTAGGCACCAAAATATTGAAATGAGAAGGTTAATAAATCCAAAACATGATACTTTCCTTGGCAAATTAGTGATCTGTATATGAAAAATTGTATGGGGAAACAAGTTTTTCTATATAAAATGATATTCAAACTTTATTGGAACATTTTATTTAAAAACTAAACAATTATTATTAATACTAGATAGACATGAAACTTCAGCTAAATTTTATTGCTACTCGATATTCAAAAACTTATCTTTTTTTTAATACTTGACAAAAATTTTCTACGAAAAACTTGGAATATCAAAACAGCATGCTACTTTTTTTTGGTTTCAGAAATATTATTTTGTGTAAAAAATAGTTTCATGGGAAAAACAAACCTATTAGTGGTATGATGGATTTTGTTCAGATTTTTAGTTATGACAAACTCAGCATAACTTAAAAATTAAAAATAATTCACAAAAGTCATCAACTCATGTTAGCTTGAAAACTCGAGATATTATTAGCTTGACGTTTATATATAATAGTTTTTTGTGTATATATATACAAAATCAGGACTTTCTCATCCTATTTCACCCGCAGACGTGTGGCGTAACAGAGTATCTCTCGTGAATTTCCGACTTAGGCAAGCCTCGACAAAACTCCACAAATAAATTTTTTTTTGTTATTGATATGTGGGAGTCATTTTATTATTTTCGAATCAGAGCAACGACAGTGTGTTTATAATATTCATGACAGAGATTTATATTTTAATGCCCCATTTGGGTCTCATTATAATTTAATTTTGTGTTTAAATAGTTAGATTTGGCTAGATGCCTCATATTTTGTAGGTCGAACCCACTGAAACAAAAGTTTGGTACTCATGAACTTGACAGATTCACAATTGTGTGTATACAGGATGTTTGGGGGTTGTTTTAACACCCCTTAAAGGCTCAAACAAGAAAGCCGATATTTCCAAAAAACCAAAAGCATGTGAAATTTTTTGAATGAACTGTTGGACCTAAACAATTCTTAAAAAGAAGGGCAGGAAGTGTCCTCTAATAGAAAAAGTGATGGAATTTATTTTATGGGTTGTGTTAACATTCCTTAAGATTCAGGTAAGGAAATTGACATTTCCTAACAGCTAAAATCACGGAAGATTCTTTGATCATACTATTGAGGTCAGAAATCACTTTACAATAATTGTGTGAAACATTCCCTAGCAGGTAAGATCGTTGGATTCATTTGAAGGATTGTTTTAACATCCTTAAAACATTCAACTACGGAAATCGACATTTACTAAAAAACAAAATCAGTATACTAAAAAAAATCTCCCGTGATTTTAGTTGTTAAAATATGACGCGTTCCGTGTTCAAATCCTTAAGGGATGTTAAAATAACCCTTAAGATCATTTCAACGACTGTTCCGGCTAGGATATTCTTCCCACAATTCTTATAAAGTAATTTTCGTCCCTAATAGTGTAATCAAAAAATCTTTAGAAATGGTCAGTTTCCTAGATTAAATCTTTAAGGGATGTTAAAACAAACCCTTAAAATAAATTGAATAAATAATCTGCTCGGGAATGATTCTTTAATTTATTTTAAAGTGATTTACGACCCCAATAGTATAATAAAAAAATCTCCCGTGATTTTGGTTGTTCCGAAATGTCGATCCTTGCTTGAATGTTTAAAGGTGTTGAAACAACCCTTAAAATGAATCCAAAGACCTTTCCTGCTAGGGCATGTTTCCCAAAATTAATATAAAGTGATTTCTTACCTAAATAAGGGATCTCAGTAAGGGGTGTTAACAAAACCCATACAAAAAATTCCAACACTTTTTCTGGTAGGAGACACTTCCTGCACTTATTTTGAAGTAATTTTTAATTCCTATAGTTTATTTAAAAAATCTCCCGTACTTTTTTTTTAAATATCGGGGTTTTCTGCTTGAATCCTTAAGGGATGTTAAAACAACCACCAAAACCAAATATCCATTACACACAAAAATGTCAATCTGTCAAGTTCATGGGCACAGCACTTTTGTTTCAGTGGGTTTGATCTACAAAATATGAGACATATAGGCAAATCTAACGATAAGTTTTTGAGAAGGGTAACATTTTAATGATAGATGAATTTTTCTATAAATATACATGTAAAAATTGGAAATTTGGTGATGTTTTGAGTAAAAAATCTATTTTCCTTATAATTTACTTTAGAGTTCTTGATCTGCAGGTTCGAAATGAAAAAAAAAATGTATAATTAGGAATTTTGAAAAAAGCCATTTTTTGTTCATTTATTGCGGAGTCCTTTAGATATCTTGAATAATTTTTAAGATTTCATATATTTAGTGTGAAAAATGAAAATTCAGCGATGACTTGAATGGTAAAATTTTAAAAATTATTTTAGATATCGGAAATTCTTGCATTGAGTATCGAGAATAAATTGCTTCAGACTTCTCACTAAAATGAAGTATCAAGCGGTTGAATAGATTAGGCTGTGGAGATGAGAGCAAGTGAAAAATGTAATTTGATATTTATTTAAATTTTATTTAATGAATATCGGTAAGGTTCGGTGAATTTAGCCACCCTTTCCATTTTGAAATGAAATCGAAGAATCCAATCCAAATTAAAATTTAACAATGGTACCATTAAATTGAATTGAAGAATAAATCAATTCAATTTATTCCATTGACTTTCAGCGAAAATTATTCAAGCAATTAATTTAATTCGTCGAATTTAGTTTTTTTTTATTATTATACCATTAAGCCATTTCCCTTTCGGGGTAGGCGTGACTTGCTCGGTTGGAGAATAGTAGTGTGCATATGGGTATATAGGTATAAGGTAGGTAGGAATATAGGTATGAGGTGGATAGGTATATAGGTGTTAGGTATATATATTTTAGATTCATCTGGAATTCTCGTGTTATTTATTTAAATGACACGTTTACTCCGCAACACTGCTCCGACCCAGGTTGCTGATCAATCTCTCTAGCGATCACCCCAAGTGAAGAGCCTCACAGAATTGTTATGTATGGTTCTCCACTTCGGCCCATTAGTATCCAAGATCTTTGTTTCAGGCGTCATTCATTCTACTGTCACTCTGTTTACAAACTATTTGTCGCCACACTTTTCTGTCCTGGCATACTACTCTTGCTTCCTTCACGTCCATGCATTTTTTCATGCAAGCTCTTGTGTTTCTATGGCTTCTTATGTCTCTACGGATTAATTTTTTCATTTACAGATTCTAACCATTCTTTCGGCGGTCTACCTCTGGGCATTCTGCCATTTACTTTACCTTTATACACTTGTTTGGTCAGTCGTTCATCTTTCATTCTTTCAAGATGTCCGAACCATCTTAACTGATTTCTTTCCCATGTGTCAACTATTGTCTCTTTTGCACCACATTCTTTGAGGATTGTCTCGTTTCGGACTTTGGCCATTAGTGTTTTCCCGCATATTATGCGCAGAGGTTTCATGCCGATCGCGTTAATTTTACTCCTGTCCTTTTCTTGACATGTCCATGTCTCGCTACCGTATAGTACAGTCGGTACGAATATAGAATTGTGTATGGCCATTTTAGCTTTTTTTGATATGTTTTTATTTGTTAGGATGGACCCTGCTCTACCGATAACCTGTTTACCCTTATTTATGCGCCTATATAACTCCCCATCTATTTTCCCGTCGCTAGTGAATAGACTACCTAGATATACGTACTTGTCAACTTGTTCTAATCTCTCATCATTTAGGACAATGTTGCACATTGTTTTCTCACTCTTTCCCTCAAACACCATGATTTTTGTTTTATTTACGTTAATTTTGAGTCCCATGTCCTTCATGCTTGCATGAAGTTTATTCAACATTCTTTGCAAGTCCTCGACTGATTCTGCCATAACAATCTTGTCATCTGCGAAAGCTAACCCACGTACCTTAACTGTTTGGAGATCTACACCTTCTTCGTCGAAGAGTGCAGTTCTTAGACACTTATCCATGAATATGATAAATAGCCACGAGGACATAACGCATCCTTGTTTCACGCCTTGCGTAATATCGAACCAGTCACTCAATTTCCCGTTTACCCTTACGCTCGCTTTACTACCTGTATATATTGTTTTTATTGCTTGCAGGAGCCCTCCATTTACTCCGTATTCTTTGAGAACTTCCCAAAGTTTACTTCTATTTACCGTGTCAAATGCTTTTTCTAGGTCAATAAATGCACAGAAAACTTTCTTTCCTACTCTCAAGCTTTTTTCTGTGATCTGTCTTAGGCTAAATATCTGATCTGTACATGATCTTCCTGGCATAAATCCACTTTGGACTTCCCATATTTTTTCTTCTGTGATTTCCATTACCCTACGAATAAGTATTTTTGAGTATATTTTACTTACGGTACTTAGTAGGCTGATACCTCTGTAATTACTGCAGTTGTTTTTATCTCCCTTTCTTTTGTATATTGGTACGATAATCGCTTTTTTCCAATCGTCTGGGACTTTCCCCGTCTCGATACATAAATTTATTAATTCGCACAACCTGTGAGGTATGTACTCGCCACCGTATTTGAGCATTTCAGCACTAATACTGTCTATGCCAGCAGCCTTACCGTTTTTCAAGTTCTTAATTATGTCTCGGACCTCAGTGACACAGACTTTTTCAATTGGGTTTTCTAATGCATTATGTTCTATGTCGCAGTTTTGTTGTCCTATATCTTCACCTCCTAATAGTTCTTTAAAAGAGTCTTTTAAAGCGTCTACTATCCCGTCTATATCATATAGCATTTCACCTTTGCTGTTTCTCATGCTAGCAAACTCTGTACTTTTACTTTCCTTCAACTGTTTATATAGTAGTTTCATTATTCCTCCAAAACCGTTTTGTATTTTGTTCTCTTCTTCTGTTCTGATTTTTTCTTTACTCTCCTTGACTAGCCGTTTCATTTTCCTCTTTTTGTCTTTGTAATCATTTTTGAGTCTATTTCTCTCCTCATCGCTAAGACCTGTCATGTTTAATGTTCTCTTGTGCGCTTTTTTCTTTTCTCGCTGGGCTGCTTGAATTTCATCATTCCACCATGCATCACCAGACTTTCTTCCTACCACTGCCGTACCACACACTTCAATTGCCGTTTTAACAATGGTATCCCGTAATAAAGCCCACGCGCCCTCTATATCTTTATTGCTCGTAAGCGTTTCCCAAGTTGCCTTATCTATGCGTTCGCTTAACTTATTTTGAAACTCTATTCGCACTTCCGGTTTCTGTAAATTTTCAATCTTTATTCGAGTTTGTTTCGTTTTTTCTGTTCTCTTTCTTTTCCATCCCCGGCCTAAGTTTATTTTAGAGATTAAAAGATAATGATCGGTATTGCATTCGGAACCCCTCATGACTCTTGTATCTTTGACTAGTTCTCTTAGTCTTTCATCCGCAATAACGAAGTCAATTACACTGCGATTATTTCCTTTACACCAAGTGTACGTGTGGATCATTTTATGTCGAAACCAAGTATTGGTAATAAATAGGCCCTTTTCTAAGCATAAGCTAATTAATTTTTCCCCGTTATAATTTTTTCTTGGATCCCCAAATTTACCTAGTACCCTTTCTGTATCTGTATCCTGACGTTGAACGCCGACCCATCCGTTCATATCTCCTAGCAGAATTATTCTTTCAACTGGATCGCAAGTACTTATTGTGTCATTTAAAGTGTCCCAGAAAGCGTCTTTGACTTCTCGCGGCTCACTGTCAACTGGGGCGTAGCACGCTATGATAAATAACATTCTGATTCCTACCTTCATTCTAGCCCACAACAATCTGGGAGATACAAAATCATGATCTTTGAGATGCTGTCTTGCTTTTTTATTCATAATTAAACCGATCCCTTGACTACGATTTGATTCACTACCTACTCCTGACCATATTTCAAAACCGCCTTTTAACACCCCATTTTCTATGTTTCTACTTTCGCAACCCTTTTTCTTCGTCTCAGGTACACATAAAATATCTAGTTTCCTTGCGTGCATAGTTTCTCGTAGTTCTCTTATTTTAAGGTCATTCACTCCTCTAGCATTCCATACACCCAGTCTCCATTCATCGCCTGAAATTCGACCTTTACGTTTACCGTGTGTATGCATTTTGTCGATCCAAGTTTCAGTCCATTCCGAGGCTACTTTATTGTTTGTATTATTCATGTTTAGATTGTACACCCAACTATCACCTTTATGCGCGAAAATTTGTTTTGCGAGCCGAAATCATGTCCAAGTTAAGTGATTATTCGTCGTACGGTGGATAGTCTATCTGTAACGTCAGTCCCACCAATACTTCTGTTACTGTGTGTGTGTGGGGGGGGGGAGGTGAGGACAGAGAAAGGAAACCGAGAGTCTCAATTGGTTGGTGATTTATGCTGAGAAGGTTACCAGCCTTCAGCAGCATTGTATTTGATAGGAGTTAATATGTGCCCAAAGCCGAATCCTGGCCTACCTCTAAAACATGAGCCAATAAGTCTTTTTTTTTTTTTTAATTTGAAAAAGAGTTATATATAGATATAGATGAAATTTGCTTCTGGTTGAAATATTAGAATAGTTATAATAATTGAATTGCAAATTTTCGAATTTTCAAAAACCTCAAATTCTCCCAAATCTCAAATATACCTCAAAGTTTTTGAAATACCGTGAAATTTGCTCATAAAAG
>CAKNYM010050934.1:217695-245469 GCA_932195095.1 Andricus curvator
CAAAGAATAGTTTAATTTCAAAAATGTATAATCTTAAAATTTATTTAAAATTTATGATTTAAATAAAATTAAAGAATTAAGCGAACCCATCTTATTAAAAAAAACACAAATAAACATTAAGTTTCACCAAACACATCAGCAATGCAAACAATCTGCCAAGTACAATTACAAGAATTTGTTAAATGAAAGTCGGCCAAGTATAAAACTTGGCGGGATTGAATGTATATGAACAAAATGATTTGTAAAACTTGCTGGGTATGAGAGTGTCATGGTATAATATAATCCCGCCAAGTTGTGTAATGTCGAACATAGATTTTTTAAATTTATTATAAAATTTCTATAGGGTACTTTATAGAAAAAGTTTGTTAATATATTTTATTATGAATATGTTTTTCCGAATTACTTGACACTTTGATTTCACACATTCATGTAGTAGTACTTGTAAGATTTTTTGCATCGCAATAAAATCATGAAAAATTGGCTGCTTTCATCAATTTGCCTGCTTAGCAGTTGAAAGGGGGATGTCCTACTCCTACATAGGTCGGAAGTGCTTTGTCACCGCACCAAGCAAGTGGTACCTGTTAAAAGTAAACACCTAATCGCGATTGGTGGTTATAAAGAATATTACCCCGTCACGTTCCAGGGTTGAATAATTATGGGGGTGTGAAACGGTGAAATTATACCCCTACCTAAACTGACGAGTTTACGTTCTCAGCCCACGATTCACGAGTCAAGTGGCTTTCGTCATGGCCAGCGCAGCACTTGTATCCCTTGTATCAAGGAAGGACCCCTACAAACATTAAAACTCGCTTTGCAGTCCCTCTCACTCGTTTCCCCTTTCTCACTATTGTGGTTCTTCTCTCTCCCTGAACTCAATTCTTCCCTCTCTCAATCAACCCCTGCTATATGCTGGCTGGGGTTTTCGCCCTTTCCATCACTCGAGTCTCAGCTGGTATAGTATACATTTGTACAAACATATACAATATATGTACATATACGTGTATGTACAAGCGAAGCACGTTGCAAATGTCCCAGCAACCGAATTCTCTCACTGATACGTCCTACGAACATGCGAGTGCCACCCTAACGCGTGTCTCTCTAATTTCTCTAATTTTAGCTTGATATGCTCTGTCAACACAAGGTGTATATACGAATAAGAAGGGGTGTGAGCAGTTTAACCAATTCGTTGGTGTAATTGGCTTGTTAACTTTAAGGTGATAATGTAGGATTTTATTTACGGAATCCAATTATGAGCTTTACTTATCAAGGAAGAATTCTGCCGTCGCAAATTCAATCGCAGTATCTGTATTTCGGATAAGTCACCTATTACTTTACCAAACTTCAGAACAAAACGTGTAAGGGTTACGGCAGAATTTAAGACCAATAAACAAGTGTAGTCCATTCCGATTCGCTGAAAAACTATTACTGATCTAAGAACATATATTATTTTATAGAAAAAAATTTTTGTTTGGACAAATTGCTACAAATTGCACCAGAAAATTCGAAAATCACGCAAAGATGTCATTGTACGTCGTTGCGACCGCCTGATTCGTTTTTGGATGTATTTGCGACCACGCGGGTTACCCCTATTTGCGTCCGGTCGCAAACTGGTACCAGACTGATACTTGCACCAGTTTGCGTCCATTTGATAATACATCGTTCGGTCTCAAATAGGGACAGAATTTGTAGGACCCTATTTGCGTCCGCTCTTCATAGGTTATGATCGACTCGAATTATTCCGATAAAACTTACGTCACTTTATAGATTGTACCTCAGAAAAAAACAGTGCATATCGAAAGTGAAATATTTTTCACATCCCTTACGACAATTGTTAGCATAAATACAATCACAGTTCAATTATTTCGAATATTTTAAACATACGGACGCACGCAAGTACTTCAAAATGTTGTTGCACTAGTTAGCGACTATTGTGTGAAATAAATAATACACTGACCATTCGTGTGATGGAATCAGATTTCTGAATAGCTTGTTGAGCTGGATTGCACACGACACTTGACTTACCTAGTAATTATTTCTCCGGATCGGCAATAACTGCAAAATTGACAGTCCGTTTCACAGTCCGCTCTACTAAGAATTCGCTCTCTGCGCACTGGTAAACACAAATGGCCACTTACGGCGCGCAAAATGAAAAATGAAATTCGTGTTATATTTATAAATTTCGATAAAACACATATTTGAATGGACGCGCATGTAGAGTATTGTCAATAGAATAAAATACACTTCATGAATCAATAAGTATAAAAAAATCATTAAATGTACTATTTTTCAATCAGGTTAGGACACAAATAGGAGCACGAATGCAAATAGGTGCATTTACCTATGAACATCTATTTTATACTTTATATTCCAAAATTTCTGTTCATATATCTGGTTTTCTTGGATGTGCATGAAAATTTGGTTGAATCAAACAAAATTTTGTTTGATTTATTTTTTGCCTTTTTTGTTAAAAACGCACTGTGAAAAGTATATCAAGCCATACAGTTCAAAGGGAGGTAAATGGAAAGTTGACTCCTTATAGAGAGTCAAAATTGAGGGGTCAGTCAGAATCTCTAGAATCTAAATGGTCAAACTATCTCTATATAATTTTTTCGGCCACAGTAAATCCCAAGGTGACAAATTAATAAAGTTTGATCCAAAAGTGACGTAATACTTAAACGGCCCCTAACTACCATATTGAAAATTACAACTACATTTACATCCTACTTATTCTTACGTAGATTTCAATACTAGTTTTCCAGCGTGCAACGTTTAGAACAACTTTTGGATCAAAACTTGACACTTTGGGATTTATAATTAATGTGACATAGTCAGGGAGACTCTTTTTATGTTCAACTTGACCATCACATAGGGTCAGACTCGTCATTAATAGGTTACTCAAGTTGACCCTCCGGGACTGTCAAGTCAAACATCTTTTTTGGACTTATTTTCGCTATGGCCAAATCGACCGTATCAAGTCGAATAGCTTGATTGTAGCTTAAATTAAACGAATTCAAGGAATTTTTAGAAAATTTACGAGAATTATAGTGAATTGAATAGAATTAGGGAAAATTTAAGCAAATTAAAAAAATAGGGGCCTTTTTCTTCGAGGTTAGTCCAAAAGAAATCCAAAAAAGCTTCACAATTACAGTAGTGAACGTTTGAAAAATATATAGCAGATAAACAATCTTATTGTTTGAAGTTGAGAATTTATTAGTTTACGCTTATTCAAAGTGAATCATTGTGCTCGAATTATGTTGAATTCACTGAAATTTAATCGAATTCTCTCTCGAATTATCTGAAAAATACTGAAATTTCATTGAATTGTCTTGAGTTCTCTGTAATTCATTTAAATTTACTTGAGTTCACTGGAACTCTTTCGAATTCTCTTAAATTTTTTTGGGTTCTCTTCAGTTTTCTTGAATACCTCTAAATTTGATTAAATTCCAATTTCTCTTGAATTTACTATATAATACTCTAGAAATTCATCGAATTTCCTTGAATAATTTCCTTGAATTTACTTTGACTTCACTCACAAAAAATATCAGTGAACTCAATAAAATTTGGGTACACTGTTTCGCTTTGATATGCAAAAACTGTCAAATTGTCAACTTTACCGGAAGAGATGGCTTCTCAGCAGTGATGTACATAAGTCGAATTGAAGCGATTATAATCCAAGTCGACTCAGCTCAGAATTGAGTCGACAATATTCGAATCGACTCAGCGCGTGACTCATGACTCGATTTTTTCGACACCGACTCAAGCTGTGATCAAATCGAAAAAATACGACTTGTCTCAGTGGGTCAGTCATGAGTCGAATTTTGCTAAAGTGACTCAAGTATAGATTGAGTCGATTTTTTCAAAACGGATTTCATTTAATTGAAAATCATTAAATTATTGATCAAATTGCTGAGAAATAAAGTATTCAAAACACATTTTTTATTCACTGATCTCAATAGCAGATAATATATTATTAAAAAATTATGTTTTTGTAAATCACGCAATAACCCTATTCAATAAATAAAAGTTTCATTCAATCTTAATAAACAATGGCTGATGTCAAAACCCGATTCATCTATTATTTACCTTATAAGTCAATTCAATAAAATTCGAATCAATCTAATCTCCTGCGCTGATTCGAGATTACAGCTTGAGTCGGTTCGAAAAATTCCTTGAAAAACTAACCTCATGACTCACGTCGAAATGTTGGTCCTGATTCGAGACGAATTAATTTGCACATCACTAATTCTCAGCTACACTGGTGGAATTTTCATCTGGAATTGTAAACTGTGTTTGGATTTTTTGTTTGTATGAAAAAAACTAAAGATTTGTGAGTACAACGTTTTCTGTAAAACATTTTTTTTCCAAATTTTTATTAGCGAATATCTCGCAAACCGTTTGATTTATCGTAAAATGGGTAGTCATTGATGATTCTTTATTGAAAAACGGATTCAAATTATATATTAATTTCCTTAAAATAGATTCTATACTCACATATAACATAATTTTTAATTTTTGCTATATCTCATAAAAGTGTCGTACATGCAAAGATGGCGGCCATTCGTACTAAACGCTCTCTAAATATGAATCAGTGAAAATTTCACTGATTGAAATAGTAGCTGGACATTTCACTGATTAATCAGTGATTCCGGACTTTTCACTAATCAATTCAGTAACACCAGAGTAAATCATGCGAGACATAACCTCTAAGTTTTAAAGTAAAGCGTTATTGTTATTCTTTTACTTAAGTAGCAAAAATAATTTTTTTTAAGAAATAAATTTTTGAATTTTCGGACTGTAAGTGTGCTGAATTTACTTCGGGAAAAATATACTCTGACTCCTATAAAAAGTACTTACTTGACGGGTTTGTACATGACAGTCGAATCTTGAAAGTAAAGAAATATGTGAGGTTTTTGGTCATTTAGAAGCATCAAATCTTTTCACATTTTTACATTCTCATTCTAATGAGAAGGTATTGGTTTTATGTAAAATTTGACATAGTCGGTTTTCATCAAATCTCCACGTTTTGAGACCGCCTGAGCTAGAAAAAACGATTTTTACGAAGGTGTCTGTCTGTCTGTAGTCTGTCTGTCTGTCTGTTTGTCTGTAGCCACGATAACTTTCGAAAAAATGATCAGATTTGATTGAGCTTTGGCACACTTTTTTATGGCCGAAAAATAGAGAACGAGTTCGTTAACCAGCTATTTTGGATGAAAATCCAAAAAGTGAGCACATTTTGAAAATTTTTGAGACCACTTTTTTGGAAGATTTGAAAATTCTATGTACGGTTATTAGTAGTACGCAAAATGACGAACAAAATATTCTTATGACTTTTCGTGATAAAAAAAAAATTACTGGAGTTATAGCATTTTCAAAATTCCAAAAAACAAACGAAAATGAACATTTTAAGCCGAAAATCGCACGATATGAAAAAAAGTCAAGAGGAGAAAAACGTTGATTCCTGAACACCCTATAATATTTTCATAACAACTTTTTGAATTTTTTGAAAAATAAAAAATTCAAATTTTGATCGCACAAAAAAATAATGAAAAATCAAAAAAGCCATTTTTCTGTAAAACTATGCAAGATACCAGAAAAGGTCATCTCACCAAAATTGTGCACCTAAAAAAGATCTACAAATTTCTTATCATTCACTTTTTGATATGACGCGTAGTTTTTGTTTTATTCGTAAAAAACAGCATTGAAAATAGAAAAATCAAATTTTCAGACGAATATTACCAGCTACGAAAAAATGACCGAAACAAAATTTGTTCATCCAAGGAAGAGGTACAAATTTATTGTGACTCATGTTTCGATAGGATGCGTGGTTTTTGTTTTATTCGTGAAAATAACATTGACAGTAAAAAAAATCAAATTTTTGAAAAAACAATGCAAGGTACGAAAACATATAAATGAACAAAAATTGTGCATTCAAAAAAGACTTACACACCCGTAATCAATTTTTGTGGTAAGAATATATTCAAAATGAAAAAATTAACTTTTTTGATAAACGGCACAAGCTGAAATAAAATGTTAACTAATAAAATTTGTCGCCTGAATTATATCATTACTTTTCATTTGAAATCAAATACAAATTTAGTAATTTGTATATGAAGAACATATAACACGAAGCACAAAGTGCGCGCTCAGTGTAATTACCAAATCGCACGCCGTAAGTGCGCTCAAACTTTTCTGTTTCTATCATACGGTTCAAATGATTTTCAAATCAAATATCGAGCGCGAAGCGCGAGTGTCTGGATGAGAATGTGTTCCTTAAGGTCGATAGAACCTTGAGTAAATAAAGTTAATTTTCAGTCTAAAATAAAAATAAATTTAACAATCGCTTAATATGTAGAGGTTTTGATAATTTTATAATATTTGCAAACAAACTTTTTCTTTTCATCGAAGTCGAACACGAAGTTCAAAATCTAGAGGAGCCTAGCGTAAAGCGCGATGCAAATACGCCCGAGCGCGTAGCGCGAGGTGAATACATAATCGAGCGCGAAGCGCGAGATAAATATATGATCGAGCTAAATCTAAAAGCTAAATCTACTAAAATCTTATTTTATTATGATTGCTAAATTGACGTGGTGCAGTGCTGCCAACTCTCAAAAGTAAAACTTTCACTGAATGAATAAGTAACTTTTCACTGGTTGTCAGTGACCGGATTCTACCTATTTGAATCAGTGAGATATTACTGACAATCAGTGACTTTTCACGGATTCAGATTTAGAGAGGGCGAAAAACAACTTCTGAAATGACAGTTGTATAAGGAAAAAGCTTACTTACTCCAACATCTTCCAGACTATTTTATTAAAATAGATATTACGTAATGTTTCGGAATTTTAATAAATTACTTTGGAAGATGCCGGACTAAAAAAGTTTTTTCCTTATAAATCTATTAATAGTATGATTTCCAGACGGAAAACAGAAGAATAATTGACATCCCAAAGTTCTTTTCTTATTCCGGAAATATGACACATTTCATGGATACACAAAGGAAAAACAAGTTCACAGACTTGCGGAATTTTTTCGTTAAACTATCGAAAAGATTCGATGTAAAGTCATCACAGAACTCCAACAATATCTCCTTGACAAATAATTTCGAAATTTGACATTCTGAAGATATGGGAAATTGATGTTTATAGAAATCGTTTCTTTGCGTGAAAAATCTGAACCTAACTGCAATTATTAAGATCGTTTGAAAATTTTTGGTGGCTTTCTGACATTTGGCACCAAACGCGGCGCCAAATTCGCGTCTGCCATTTGCTGTAACTTGTTGTTACATATTTAAATTATGATTATATTTAATTTTTTGGGGATTTGGAACAGGGGATGGACTAGTCGGCCCGAATTTTATGCTTATGGAAAATATTTGACTACTTATCCTGAATTTCGGGACGAGAAACTTCGTTAATTTTCATAAAGCAATATTTAGAGTTATCGACAGTAACTGTGGAAAGGTAATTCATTCAATACTGTGGTATATATATTATATTTATATGATAATTTTGAACTTTGAAAGTATTATATGAAAGTATAATAACTTCTGGGAAAGGAGAAGCCGGTTACGACTGTAAAATCTAAGTATTATTTCAGGGCTAATTTCAGGTATTAGAACAGGACTCAGAAAAAACAGTTCCGAGTGGTACTAAAATGAGACCAATGGTGGGAACCGAGATTCATTTGTTTTACATTGAAAATAACAGCATGAAGTTATCCTATATTCAAAAACAGGACACGCAAAAATGGTACCGTAAAAAAACAGAGATCTCTATTTTTTACAGTGCGATTTACAGGAAATGGCAGACACCCACAAATGTAACGATTAACGATCATCACTTATCAGAATGTTGCCTGTGTTGAGGTGAATGGCGACGTGGTAGGGATTGAGAAGGTACTTTTTTACTTTATTCAAATATATTTGATCAAAGAGTGAAGTAATCTGATGATATCAACAGCCAGCCTATATTTTTTCCTCGTGTGTTGAGACAGTTGTTTTGCGACTAACATTCTAGAATCCAAGAAGTTTATATTTTGGGGTAGTTATATAGGTAAAGCTATAGAGATATACTATTTGAAAATACTTATCCCAAACCGATAATAAATAACCTCATATAATTTTTATCTCTCGACAGTTATATAGAATAAATAAATATTCTTCGACATTGGTATTTAGCTAAGTGTCATTTCCCTGGAATAAATCTTTCCCTAGATGTGAAAAATCGTCGGAGGGAAAGTCTGCAGATGGGCATCAGAAACGGCCTTCTGTTATATAGCTACAGCTACTACATACAATGTCTTGTATGGCTTGGTTTGGAAAGAGCATTATACATAGAGTATAGACCATAGAGAACGCTCGTTATGCGGTGTACATCACAAAGAGAGTGTGTGCAATTGTGCATCATAGACACTATACATCTGTCTTACTCTGTGTGGGTAATATCGCGTACAATGCGTGAACATTGCAGAGATATGCATGAAGCATGTAGTACATTGTACGTTTATACAACTACGCAGAAAGATACGCCCCCCATCTGTGCTCCCTGCGGTGGTTCCCCGATCACACCCCACAGATATTGGCATACAACGACGCAGGTCGAAGAGGTTACGCCAAGGGGGACGTGCTCGCTTACGCCTCCGAGGATTCGCCTAACTCGCCTAATGCGAAGCGTCGCGAAACGATGAACAGGTGTCCGCGTTAAAGTGGGTGTTCCAGACCGGTCTATGTGAGCTTATTGTGTATTGGGGTGAATATTATATTGCCACTTTATGATACAAGTATGCCATGCACAAGTCGTAGTTATTGGTCGCGAGCAAGCCGAGGCGAGGGTCGCATGTCCTATCCTATCCTTTTAATTCCAGAGTGTGGTGCATCATGAATCGCAGGAGGAATTTTGATTGCGGTAATCGCTATTTGTTGGAATGATATTACCATCGCGTCGCGAGAAGAATGGTGTTGAGTAGGTTAATTTCTTATGTATAGGGGTCAGAGTCAGTCAAGTCGAATTTAGTGTTAGAACAAGGTTAGCCGGAATCACACAGAAAAAAGTGTTTGCAACTATAATCTTACAGGATATTACAGAATTTTCTGTATCATTTACTTATATAATAATAAGCTCATAAAAAATTATGCTGTCACAATTTTAACATAGGACCCCTGTTACTCTAACCGATTTTTTTTCTCCGTCTAAATAGTGCGCATTAGTCTTGCATTTATTTTCTCCTCGAAAATTTTTCGATCCTCATTTTTAGTAGAAAAACTTATCGAATCACTTTAAATGCAGGAACCCGACCGAAAGTTTCGTTCCATTTCGTTATTGATAGAAAAAAATAATGTTTCACTAAACTTTGAACTGCTGTTTCTAGATTTGAACGAAATTATATAATATCTAAAATAACATTAATGATTGAATCAAAATTATTTTGTTTAATTGTCAGTAAGGAAATGGAACGAAAGTTTCGGTTGGGTCCCTGTTTAAATAACACTTCATACATTATAAAATCATGTTAGATTGAACGCGTTGGTTTTGAAATTCTTTAAAGTGGATAAAATTCCAATGGAAGATTTTGGGAGGCGTATGAATATTCTCCAAAATCTACTTTATCTAATGTTTATTTTACCAAATTAATTCGACTGAATAAAAATTTTTCCGAACCACCCTTTGACTTGATTCCTATTTTTCCGAATTACTATTTATCCTAATTTTTTTCCGAACTTCCATTTGTTATAATTTTCGTTTGGCCGAATTACTATTTGTCATAATTCGTATTCATCCAAGTATCATTTTACATAATTTCAATTCTTCCGAATAGCTACATAACCTCAAATTCATTTACACAAATCGCTATTTGTGACATAAACCCTACTTCATCGAATCGGCATGTACAGAAATTTCATTTTACCTAAACCAAACACGGGTTTAAAAATAATGGCATGAATTTCAAATTCACAATTGAAGGGCAGCATGCCATAAATGCCTAACCCACATTTTCAAAATTGTATAGGAAAGACTATAAACGTTCTCAAAAATCTAATTTTTAGTTTTTAAAAAAATTAGAAATTTCGGATAAAGTTCCAAAAGCGTCGGACCTCCGATTTTTTTGAAACTACGTACATTTATGTATTTTGACGCGGTTATTAGGAATGTGATAGTGGAAATTGGCGCAAATTTGATTTTCATGGGAAAACCTCAAAAAAACGTATAAAATCACGGTTTTTTTATTTACTTCCATAAATAATAGAAATTTTGACAAATATTTCAGACAAAAGTTGTAGATCTTATAAAAATGCACATTTTATGTGACAATAATTTTTAGCCTATGAGTAGCAGTTTTCAGGATATTTGAATTTGAAGATGGAAAATCACAAACATTGCATATTTCTTAAAGTATTACTGACCTATCATAGGGGTGCCTTCCTGCACCCCATGAAACGTTGGAAAGGGGAACCTACGTGACTTACATTATTTCTGTGACCAGTCACATGCATGCCTTACCGTCCCCGATGTGACGTTGGAAAGGGGAACCTACGTGAACTACATTATTTATATGATCAGTCACAGGGGTGTCTTTTCGCCCCCGATAAGAAGTTGAAAAGGGGAATCTATGTGACCTACATTATTTCTGTGACCCATTATTTATGGAAAAAAATGGAAAAAACCATGATTTTATACGTTTTTTTATGGGTTTTGTCAGAGAAATAGAATAGGCCGAATAGGTTCCCCTTTCCAACGTCTCAGGGAGGGGGCGTAAAGGCACTCCCGTGACTGGTCACAGAAATAGTGTAGATCACATAGGTTCCCCTTTCCAATGTCTAATGGGGTGCAGGAAGGCACCCCTGTGATAGGTAACAGTAATACTTTAAGAAATATGAAATGTTTGTGATTTTCCATCTTCTACTTCGAATATCCCAAAAACTGTTACTCATAGGCTAAAAATTAATATAACATAAAATGTGCATTTTTATGAGATCTACAACTTTTGTTTGATATATTTTTCGAAATTTCCATTATTTATGGAAATAAAAAAACATGATTATATACGTTTTTATGGTTTTTTCATGAAAATCAAATATGCGCCAATTTTCACTATCATATTCGTAATCAGCGCGGAAAGTTTTTTTTCGCTCGGGGCGCACGTTAGGATGTGATACAAAAATTTGGACGGTGATGAAAAATCCAATTTACAATTTAAAAAAAAAAGTGAAAATGTACTTTCCTCTCCAAAACTTGTCAGCCGTCATCAGCTGTACAGCTTGATACGACTGCGCATGCACAGTTCACACAGGATCTAAGCGCAAATTTACAGTTGGGCCGTTATGGCATGGTTACTGAGATTATAAAAATCCTTTCGTCTGAATGTATATTAAAATTTTTTTGAACATAGAATCTCATTTTTGAGAATTTGTGTTTCAGCCCTTATGGCATACTATCCTTCAATTATGATTGGCTGAATTTGATTTTGACGCCATTAATTTAATACCGGATGTGCATGGAAATTTTTTTTTAGTTTAAACAGAAAAATACTAAAAAATAAAATCAATAAAACTAAAATATATTTGATTGAAGCCATTTTTGTTTTTGAAACAGCCAGCTGTAACCTTATTTCGAAGTTTTTCATATATTTGAGTTAGCTACATATGTGACATCATGAATTGCAGATGTCATACTATAATAATCTATTTAATTGTAAGTTAAACTGTTAAATCAATTGTAAATTTCAAACCCATCTCATAATTAATACTATTTTATTAGCACTATATATTCGAGTTTCCAACAATCATAATTCAGCTATATAATATATTTGTTTTAAGGATTCATTCATGTGATTCATTAATAATATACTCACAGTAAATTCTGCGGCAAATCTCTGCTTTAATAATTTTACCAATATCTTTGGCTCGTTTTTGAAAATATTTGTAGCTAGATCAAGGATCTAATCTGACTATCGCTAGTTTAGCTACAACTTTTTTTGCGTATAATGCTTTATTTAAACGCATTGTCTATGGTTACGGAATTTTCCGTAAATCTAAACCCTTTTCCAGCTCGTTCAGGGCGAACGTTATGGAAAATTCCGCAACCATAGATAGTCCCCCCTGCACTGTCTATGGTTACGGAATTTTCAGCAACTCTAACCCCTTATCCAGCTCAAAAATATCGCAAAAATTTGTAACAAAAAAAGTAAAAACTTGAAAAAAAGTAAAAAATTATAAAACAAATTAATTTTAATATAATTTATTGAAAAAAAGCTCACAGGAGTAAAAAGCACCTTTAAAAGCTTACCAAAGTATATACATCATCTATGAAAAAAACAGATGTGCATATATGCACTGTTAAAAATTTCCGCATAAAACTTCCACTAAATGTATTGGAAGTTTATTTCCGAAATGTAGGGTAACGCTACAATACATAATGTTGTAGTTTTCAAATGCAACGGATCATGCAGCGATGTAAACGCCACAATACATGTATTGGAATTCTCGACGGTGACTTCACGATTTACGACGCTTACAATACATGTATTGCAATTTCGGCATTCCAGTACGGTGTTTGCAATTTTGCCTTACGCTTGTATTGTAGAAGTGTTGGAGAATTCCAAACATTTTTAACAGTGTGTGTATAGAATATAGAGTATAGTGTACAATAAATACTTACAGAATCCTGGCCTAATATAAAAATATATATTTGACGTCATACATAGGTTACACAAGAATAGGTAAGTTCATATAAGTATATGGTGTAAGAAGTTACTTAAATCTTATATCAAGACGGTACTCCTAAGTACTAAGTGATTTAGTCCGTAGAGTTATATGAACTAAAGGTGTACCCCATGATTTTAGAATATATCTGATTTTTTAGGCAATAACTCAATTTTCGTAAAGTGTCTTTTATGGGAACGCCACCTTACAGTTGTGCGATTTTAAAGTTAAAGCCCCCAATATTGAATAATTAAATAAAAAGCGTTTGAAAAAGAAGAAATTTGAATTGAAAGTGCTGAATAATTTTGAGACATTAAAAAATGTTTGGTTTTGAATTAAATTGTTCAACTTTGCAGAATTAGATATAAAGTTATTATTTCAGAACGATAAAGGAGTACACGAATTTCAGAATGAAATTTAAAACACGGGAAAAACTAAAAGAAATATTAATTAACGTTGTTAGGCTTATTTCTAAGCCGAGAGTGAAGGCAGCTTAAAAACTGACAAATACATTGCATCTAGTACGACAGCCCCCATCCAAATGTAACAGAACCAAGCGCTGCTTAACTTCAGAGATCGAAAGAGAAGCCGTAAACAATCTTGTGTGTCCGAATGGACACATTATTGAACGTTTTCCAAAACTGATACCCTTCATAGCTGATTAATTTGAAAGTAAAGAACAATATTGAAGTGAAGGTAAAAAGAACAGGAAAAGGGGATTGGCCAATGGAAGGAAAAGAACGATTTAAGGAAATGGTAAAGAATATGAAAAAAGGAGAAGAAATGTTAACAAAGAGATAGAAATAATGTTAGGAGAAATAAAAGGAGTATTAGGGATCACATGCAAAAAAGAAAATATTGAAAGAAGTGGTAGAAGTGGATGGAATGAGGAATGTAAAGAGAAGAAGGAAGTAAGAGAAAAATTAAGAAACTGGAGAAAAGAAAAAAGTAGTATAGATGAATATAGGAGAAAAAGAAGTATACTGAGACCAACGTATGCAAATGACAAGGTTCCATCTCGGAGAAACTAAATGAAAAGTTACTATCTCGTAAAGACCAAATGAAAAGGTGCTACAGAGTTCAGGGCGCTGATGTCCATAATAGAATTTATATCGCCACGCGAGTTAGCACCTTTTCATTTTGTCTCTACGAGTTAACACCTTTTCATTTGATTTCTGCGAGATGGAACTTTGTCATTTGGACACGTCGAGATGTGTGATAAAAAAAAGAAAAGGAAAGTACAAGGTTTAAAGAATAGGCGGAGAAGGCTAAGTAAAAAGAAGAGATTTATGAGGTAGTGAATAGAGAGAAAAAAAGAAGGAAAAGAGCAAGCAAAAATATTGCAAAGGTATAATGGAGAAAATATATAATGGATTTACTAGGAGGTATAGAGAAGAAAGTTTAGGAAAGGAGGAAAAAAGGGACGGGAAATAGAACTGGTATAGATAAGATTTCAAATAAGGTTTGGAATTTTGGAGGGAAAGAACAATAAATAAATGGGCATGGTTAATGTGCAATAGAGTATGAAGAGAATATGAGTGGCTAGAGTTATGGAAAGAAGGGGTAGCGGTACCGGTAGTGAAAATATTATACGTTATTGCCAACATTGTATAAGTTATATGTAACTGTTTTATTGGAGGGGTTAAAGTTCAACAAGTTGAGAAAAAAAGGGAGAGGCATTGAACCAGACAAAGTTTAGGAAAGGAATGGGGGTGATAAACAAGATATATGTTCTGAATTACTTGGTAAATAAAAAGATCAAAAGTGAGAAAGGGTGAATATTAGGAATGTTTCTGGATTTAAAGACGGCGTTTGACTCATTGGACCTAGTCGAAATAGAAAAAGTTATGATGAAAAAGGTGATAACAGAGAGTTTAATAAAGAGTGTATCAGGAATTTTTAGAGGGACAAAAAGCAGAAAGACTTGGAAGAAGAAATGAAGAGAAAAGGATGGAAAGAGTTAAGATAAGATGAGAAAAAATATATATACTGGCATACGCGGCCGATACAGTAGAGATGGTAGAGGGCGAAGAAAGGATGAGCGGGATTAATAGAGGATTCAAGAAATACTTAGGTAGGCAAAGGTTTAATCTAAATGTAGAAAGGACAAAAATAATGAGGTTTGAAAAAGGAGAAAAACAAAAAAGAATGGACTGGGAGATGGAAGGGAGTATATTGAGAAGAAGTGAAGGGTTTAAATATTTAAGATATACCTTCTAAACAAATAGAGATCATAGAACTCATATAAGAGAAAGGGTAACAAAGGGCAGCAGGGATAAGGAAACAGATATGGGGAATAGGAAAAAGATGGTAATTGGAGCTATGGAGCAGAGATATGGAGATGGAAGGAAAAGGAAGAGATTGAGAGTAACATAAATATATATGTAAGGTGGAAGCTAGGGGTAGACTGGAGGCCGCTTGGATATATGGTGAGAGAAGAGACGCAAAGGGATAAATTAAGTATTATAGCGGGAAAGAGCGCATAGAACTTTGACGGGAAGGTGATGGAGGGAAAGGGAGGGAAGTTAGCGAAAAAGAGTTTGAAGGAGATAAAACAATGGAGAGGGAATTAACGAGATGGGAAGAGGAAAGAAGGATTTTTAAGGGTTAGAGATATAGGAAATGAGAATAATATATTATAAAATGAAAAAAAGGAAGACATGTATGGGGAGGATGTAGGAGAGGAATTGAAGAAAAAGTAATCTGGCAAGAGAATGTGGTCAATAGTCCAGTCGCATGGGAGCGAGCGAAGGCGCATTACAGATCTTGGCACTTCCGTTTTCTTTCACTTCACTTCTGCCTCAACCTTGCCATTTTTCACATTCACCCTTACATTCTTTCTCATTCATTTTTCTAGCTCCTCCAATTTTTTCATTTACTTCTCAGCCAATTCTTCCTCCTCTAATATCTTTTAATCGAGTCGTCACACACTTCTGGATTAGAATAATTTTTAGATTAGAAAATTCAAGATTTTTTAGTTCAAATTCAAATTAACGAAAATTGTGCAATTTAAAATTTTAATTCTGATTTATATGTTCTAGATAGGGTTTCGCAGGAAACCATTATGCAGCCAGTAAAATGGCTGTCCGTCATTTAGAACGCCTAGCGCAAAAACTATTAGGTTTACACTGTCAGAGAAATCTGACTTAATTTTAATGCATATGTATTAAAAATTTGTTTCACTCGGCGTTAAATTGTATGTAAACTGCGCATTAAAATTCAAACAAGATAATTTCAAAGTATGCTGGTTTCAGCTTACACTCTAATAATTAGTTTCAGATTAAAGAATGGTCTAATTTATCTTGGATTTACCTTTTATAAAGTTTTTTGCATCTCTAGGTGAGTATTTTTACATTCTCATCATAACGAGAAGGTATTGTTTTTATGTGAAAACTGACTATCGCAGATTTCTTTAAATCTCCACGTTTCAAGACCCCTGAATCCAAAAAATCTGGGTTTACGACGGTGTCTGTCTGTTGTCCTTGTTGTCGTAATCGTCGTCTTCGTCTGTATACCGGATAACTTTGAAAGACTAGGCGGATTGGATTGTGCTTTAGCACATAGTTTTAGGAATCAAAAAGAAAGATAGAGTTCGTTAACCAGCTATTTTTCATGAAAATTAAAAAAGTTAGAGCATTTTCAAAATTTTTGAGACCATTTTTTTCAAGATTCAAAAATTCTATGTACGATTATCATAACAACTTTTTGATTTCTTTCAAAAAATCGAAAATACAAATTTTGATCACACAAAAAGTAATGAAAAATCAGAAAGTCCATTTTGCGGTCAAACTATGCAAGACACGAAAAAAATAAATTAATAAAAATTGTGCACCCAAAAAAGATCTACAAATTTGTTATGAATCACTTTTTTATAGGACATGTAGTTTTTGTTTTATTCGTAAAAAACAATATTAAATAAAAAAAAACTAAATCTACGGACAAACGACAGAAGCTACAAAAAAATAATAATAAGACAACAGTCGTTCACCCAAAAAAGAGCTACAAATTTGTTATAAATCATTTAAAAATATTATACCTTAATGTAGTAGTTCACCTTGGAATCAATTGATTATTATAATTAATTTCCAGAGTTTCGAAGCCTATATCTGAGTCACTGTGAAACGAGCAACGCACGTGTTGATCCACAATGCTCGATAACCACCATTTTTCAAAATTTTTCCTCCGATTTTTGCATCTCGAAAATTTATATAAATATATGTTTTGTATTTATAAAATCCTTGTATTATAAAAAATATATGGTTGAATACAATTTTTAGGGTTTCGTAGCCCCGGGCAGAAACCCTTATAGTTTCGGTCGTGGGTCCGTCCGTGCGTCGTACTTTTTTCCAAGAAGGGCAAGTGAGGAAAAATGATAGCTGGGGAAGTAAGGTGTAGCGAAGTGAGGAGAAATGAGGGGGGGAACGCTGGGGGAGTGCGGGGTGGGGAAATAGAGGAAATGAGGACAGGAAAAGCAGGGGAAGTAGCGGAAATTATGTAAGGGAAAGCAGGGGAAATTAGGGGGAATATAGGGAGGCGGCGTAGAGGATATGAAGGAAGGGGACGTATGGGAAATGAGCGGAGGGGAGGTAGGATAATTTAGAGGAAATGAGGGAAGGGGGAGTGCAGGAAGTGAGGGGAAATTAGGAAAGGGAAAGTAGGGGAAGTGGGAAAGTAAATTAGGGGGAATGAAGAGAAATTGTGGGAGGGATAGCAGGGTAAATTAGGGGAAATGAGGGGGAAGCGTGATGGAAGTGAGGGAAATGAGGGAAAGGGAAGTAGTGGGAAACGAGAGAAGATGAAGAAGGCGAAAAAAAAATAAAATAAGGGGAGTGAAAGTAGTGAAAGTGAGAGAAAATGTAGCAAGGGAAATAAGGGAAGTGAGAGGAAATTAAGAGAGGTAAAGTATGGGAAGTGAGAGGAGGGAAAGTTGGGCAAATTATGGGAAATTATAAGAGGGAAAGCAGATGAAGTAGGGGGAATAACAGGAGGAATAAAAGGAAATGAGGGGAGTGGAAGTAGTGAAAGTGAGGGGAAATGAGGAAAGAGGGAGTAGGAGAAGTGAAGGGAAATGAGAGTAGGGGAAGTGAGGAGAAATGCGAGGTGTGAAATAGAGGAAGTGAGGAAAAATGGACAAAATGAGGGGAGTTAAATAGGGGGAGTGTGGGGAAATGGGGCAAATTAGGGTAGTGTAATAGGTGAAGTCAGGGAAAATGAGGGATGAGGAAGGTAAGTTGAAGAAGAGCAGTGCCAGCTGGGGAGGCGAGGAGAGAAGGAATTATAAGAGGAAGAATATGGAAAAGGGGGGAGCGAAGAGTGTAGTAAGGGAAGGGAAATTATGGGAGTGGGAGGTTCGAGCGACTTAACCACCGTCTTAATAGGCTACGAATTTTTTTTTCTAAGCGTGCGGCACCTACTTTGATTAATTTTTTTAATATAATTGTTTAATTCAAATATTAAATTCGAATTATTTTTGTGTTCTAAGACCTAGAAATAAAAGTTGTTCAATTTTGATGGCTTCTACTTTGGAATTGTACAATTTTTGACACTTTTCATTTGTAGATTGTTTAATTTTGAAAGCTTCAAATTCGCACAATGATGAACGTTTGAGTTTGAAATTCTTCGATTTTGAATGTTTAATTTTCAGTATCAAACTCATCAAAATAATTTTTTGAAGAATCAGGTTCGGTATATGTTTGGAATTCTTATTTTAATATTTGAAATTAGAACGTTGAAGGTTTGAATTTGATAATTGAAATAACCGGGAACATCCTTTGAAAACCGGAAAACAGGTCTAGTGACACTTGCCCTAAACCAGGTTGAATCGAGTCTGCATAACTTGAAACGCCGCACTGTCCGTCCATCGGATGCGAATCAGAAGAAAATGAGAAATGACCAAGAGCAAGAGGCAAGAGGCAAAAGGCGAGAGGGACGAGTTGGCAAGAGTCGTTTTCATGACTGAGCTAGGGGAAGGGTTATGCAGTTAATGCTGCACGATGCGCGGTTGTAGTTGCGGCTGCGGCCGTCCGAGATGGGGAGTATTATACGTGGGTGGGGGTGGGCTGGGAATGGTGAACGGGGGTCCGGGATGACCTCGTGGCCCGGCACGTATGGGGCCCAGACTGCTGGGCCTGACTCCTGACTCCTGCTCTACCAGAAGGTAACCCTGAGTGAGTGGGGCCCCAGCCCACTAGCTCGCAGCCTATACTTATCCTCCTACTAATACCACCACCACTACCACCTTCTGTTACCTTATACTTATTGCCTCTGGCTGGTCTGCCCTACAGGGTCTGTTATTATTATCTGACATTATCTATAATTCCGAAGCGGGCAGGAAGCCCACTTAGGGATTGTGATAGCCCCCGTGATTAAACCCCCTGCCCACCTTACATAGGTATACACCTACGTACCGGAACGTGTAGATACACGTGTACGGGTCCTTTCGAGAGGGTCGTCGGCACATTGCTGCTGCTGTTGCGAATTTACGCTTTCGCGGATTCACGAGCCTGGCTTGATTACGCGATCAAGCGGGGGACAGGGACAGGGGAGAGATGGATTTCAACCTGAGAAGGGTTGAGTTTGAGCGAGGGATTAAATTTGATTATTTATGTCTTGGAACGTTATTATTAGTGGCTCCTAGTAGATAGAAAGCTACAGGTGCAGCTTTCTATTCTGTGGGGAGAAATTTTTCCTATTAACGTGTCCATATAGTTTGTTTCGAAGAGTATAGGCTGTGAGTAGCGGAATGTGAAGCTTATCAGATGACACTGAGAGATGATTCAGCCGTTGCAAACAAAAATTCTATTAATTTATTTTTACCGATTTGCAAAAGGAGTTATTTTTTACAAAAACATTAAATAATTGTCCTGCTCTTGATCAGAAAAGCGTTTTATACCAAATAAATATTTCGCCAATTGGTCTAAATGATCTGTTAGTGGATTAAGGGAAATGTTTATAAAATTAACTCAAATAAACCCCTCATCTCAAACGAGGTGAGAAGTGTATATATGAAAGTGGTTGAAAAAATAAAGAAAAGATCAGTGATATGTATACATGGTTATAAAAGATGATACAGCTATGATTAGAAAAGTGAAGAAAAATACGCATAAAATATTATAGGTGTTCAAAATCTCCACCCGCGTGAGCTGAGCTTTCTGCGTGCGAGTTAGGTTGAGCTGCGAGCCAAGAAAAAGTTTGCGGAACGACAAAAGCTCTCAGGCCAAAAAAAGTTTAGGGACCGAAAAAAGCTTACACAGCTCATAAAGCTTGCAAAAAATAAGGAATATTAACAGAATTAATATTAACAGGAATGTATACTTCAAAAATAATTATACCGTTCAATTTCCATTCGATTTGAACAGTTTTTTTCTCGATATTGAAGGAAATTTAATTACAAGGAGTCCTCTCGAAGCAATTTTTTCATTTTTTTTTGCCTTTTACATGAAATTCATGAAAAGCCATGTTTTTAAAAAAAAAAAAAAGTGTTTTCCTGTGTATGAACGACTTGCATACATTAAAACTCGGCTCCAATCAATGCAGTAATATTCGATCGAGCAAAGCGATCAAATATTGTAGCGCATTGCAAGTTTTACGAGCCATGCGAGACGCGCGAGTTTTTTTCAGTAGGCGAGCTTTTGTCGGGCAGCAACCTTTTGTCGGTCCACAAGCTTTTATCAGCCTGCGAGCTTGTTTTGTCGGCTCGACGCGCATTAAGCTCGCGCGAGTCAGGTCGAGCTTGCGAACTGCGAGCTTTTGCACACCCCTATAAAATAGTATATACACATATAAGGCAGGTGCGCATAGATGGCAGTAGCTGGGTGGAGATTCTCAACTCATCGAGATCTCGAACGTTGAGCAAGCGCGGGCGCGGTGATAGTTCGGATGGGTGAGCTTCTAAGGATGGGTTCGGGCTAGTGTGGCCCAAAAAATGTCAAGTTTTGAATTTTCGAAATGTTTATGCACCAGTGCATTAGTATGGAGAAAATAAAATAGTATAGTTTTTTTTTTTTTAATTTTCAATTAATATTTAAAGGTTGTGCTGGGTATTTTTTTAGTTCTCATGGATTTAACACAAATTTAACATGGGAAAAATACACTCTTTTTCATTTCTATTTTTAACCACCGTAATAATGTCGGATATTGATGTCCATTCGCAAGCTGTTTTATGACATATTGAAAATAATCATTGATTGAGTACGTCAGGCATTACCTGAAGGTTTATTGAGAGTGGGATATTCGGGGTAATTGAGAAAAGTGGGATTCAGACGAAGGGTTAACGTCTATCAATCCCCTGTGTAGGAGGGGGTTTGGATATGCAAAAGCCTACAAAGGTATATATGAAAAGAATAAATAAATACATACATAAATAATGAAGATATGCGTAGAGTTTGAGATATCACTGTTCGGCATGATTTTTGTCCTTCAAGTCAGTCTGGGCGATTCTTATAGGATTTTTCCCGAAAATTAAGAATTCGTTAAGAAAAATATTCTAGTATGTATATCTAGTTTTTTTTTAACAGGGACAAAGCTCAGAAGCCCGCTTTTTTTGTACTTTTGGAATCCTATAAAAATAAATATCATGTGCTAGAATCTTCACCATAGCCTCAAATGAAAGCTTAAACTTTGTTTAAAGTTAAGCTTATTTTAAAGCTCTTTAATCTACAGAAAAAATCCTATGAGAATCTCCAAACGTGATTTAAAGGAATGCAAAAAAATCGAAAAATATCTGACAGTGTATTCGAAGACAAGAAAATAACAACTGGATAAGGACCATATTCATTAGATTAGTACTTTGTTATGTTTAAAATATCGCATTTGAGGTGCCAATTTCAAATGGTCCTTCTCCAGTTGTTATTCTCATGTCCTTATTTAATTATTTACAAATATAATTCTAGATAATTCAAAACATTGTAGCAATAATAATAAAGAATATTTCTGAATACTTGATAAAAATCAAGAATACTTGAGAATACACTGGGACCTGGAGTTAAGCATGGTTTCGGGCATTGCTTTGAGCATATCTCCGAGGAATCCAAACGTAAACAGTCAGTGGCGTGTGAGCCATTTTCTAATATTACGCAATATACGCGCGTGAGTACCCGCGCACTGCTTCTTTCTTCCTACGTTGCTGATGTTTCACACATGGGTCAGAATAGCATAACTTGAGGGCGCTCATTTCCAGCCTCCAGTGTATTCGCTATTCCAGAGCATTCTAGAATATTTCAAAAGATTTATGAATATTCTATAAAATTTCACAATATTCTAAAGCGATGGCATTAGCTGCGAGGTGAATCACGACTCGGAAAGAGTCCAGATGTCAAGCCATTTTGAGCGCGGATAGCACACGGATGGGTGACCATCTGGTTTTCTGCAGTGTTCCTCTCCCCTGGCCATATGTCCAGTCAAATGCGAGTACTTCTAAGAAAAGTCGGATGCAGCCGCGGGTTATCACTGGTTGTGATCAAATTCATACAGTGATTTTAAGCCCACCTTAGTAAAGAAAAATTTTCACAGGCCCATACCCAGTGAAGTGGAGTTTTTTCTGCCAGTTCATGCTAAAGGACTCAAATGATACTTTAGCAAGGTGGATGAACCATGTATAGACCTCTATTTCACCGCGGATTAAAAAAATAAAAAGGTGTAGTATAATAGGTTTTAACCCCACTGCTACGGGACTCAAATGGACCAGACTTATACAAGACAACAATAATAATCACATTCTAGAATATTTTATAAAAGTCAAGACAATTCAAGAATTAATAGAGAAACATCGAAAAAAAATTTGTTTAAAAAAAAAGCACAGAACAAATTAGAATATTCCAGATCATTGCAATAAATTTCAGGATTCTAAGTATAGAAATATCAACGAAAAAAATCGGAATTCTAGAATAATTGCGAATATTCTATTATACTGTCCGGAATACGTCAGAACAGTTGAAGACTTTATAATGGAGGGATTATCAATTACGTAAGGCTTTTGGAGAGTGGTAGCAAAAAGTTGCGGCCATATTAATTTTACATACACTAATAAAGAATAGAATATTGTGCTACAAGTACGGAAAGTAGGCAGTTCCTCACGAGTGTAAAGTTGGCTGTATGTGCCAGAGGGGAATCGAAGGGAAGTCTTAGACGAGTTGGAAGCAAGTCGAAGGCGAGCCGTAAATGAGCCGATGTCGAGCCGCAACAGACCCGCAGGTGAGCCGATGGCATGTACTGTAAACTTCACAAGAATTACAACTGGAAGGGAATTTTCGATTTGAGGAACAATAAAAAACAATTACCTGGAACTTTGGAAACTTATGGTAAAATGACCTGAAATTCATAGGAATTTTTAACAGTTTTGAATATCAACAATTACTACTTTCACTACTCACAATCAGTCTGTCAAGTGTCAACTCATAATGAAGTGAGGTTAGGATTCCGACAGTCTTGGAAAGTAAGTTTGAATCAAAATACGCAAGTGCAACAGCTAGAAAAAGTAATCTTGCCCAAAGAGCGCAAGCTCAGCAGTTGAAAAATATCTTTTTATAACTGCTTTTCAGTATGAATTCGGAATTGGTCACTTCCTGCCTCGAAAAGTGTACATTCCGTGCATGCGTTACAACAAAATAATTACATAGAGAAGGGGAGGGTGTATCTATAATTCAAAAAATAATCCATGGACGCTTTCCAAAATAGTTCAGGATTTTAGAACTCTCTACAATATTATAGAATATTACAGAATATTCTATAAAACATTTCAGGGCCTTCTAGAATTATAATAGAATTTCAAAAAAATGAAGACCATTAAATAAAATTCGAAATTATTGTGGAAAATTTCAGAAAGTTGCAGATCATTCTACAAGATTGCAGATTCTTCAAGAGCATTGACTAATATTCTATAATAAAACGTTTTAGAACTTTACAAAGCGTTGCGGAATATTCTAGAAATGTCAAAAATATTACAGAATTTACAACAAAATCGTACATGAATATAGAAGAATATATTAGACAATCCCAGAACATTCTATAACGTTCGGATGAACAAAATTCCAGAACAAGAGAAAAAATTGTAGATCATTCCAGAATATTTTTGAAATTTTAAGAACATTCCAAAAATTGCAGTAAATTTTATAAATGGACGTAAATTTGGAAACACCCGAGAACACTTCAGAAAATTCAGATAAGTAAATCTGGGGGTTCGATTACGTAGCCTTTTCACTTCACTTCCACTTACCCTTCACTGCTACATTTATCTCCTTTCAAATGTTTCTCTTTTGATGAAAAATTTAAGGGAGATGAACCTGGCGATGAAGTTAATGTGAAAATTAAGTAAAAAAGTTACGTAATCGACCCCTTGAATAGCCACATTGGAAACAATGGTTTAGCTGTCCCGGCTAAACATTTAGATGGATTTTGTCTTCTAAGAATGTATAGCTGTCTTACCTAAATATCTGGCTGTGTGACCTGAATATCGAACTGTTTTAACTACATTTTTCTATCTACAAAATTTCTAGATGGCAAATTGTAGATAAAAGTTCTAGATATGTAGGTAATACACCTATATTTTCCACGAAGACGAAATCCAGATAAACATTTAGCTGGGACAGCTAAACCATTTTTTTCAGTAGCACACAGTACGGCCGAACCAACTTCAATTGAAAGGGGGTTTTAATATTGATTATAGTGCGCTGGCATCTTAAGAAAATTTTAACACCAAAAGCCAAAAAATCGTGGGTTTGCTTTTTTTTTTAATTCGATTTTTACAACAAAAAAAACACAAAAGCCTCAGTGAAAACAAGAAATGTTGTCAATAAAATGAAATAAACAAAATTAATTAATGTTTTTCACTATTTCACAGAAAAAAAATAGAAGTGAATTTCTGTTGTGGGAACTTTTCAAGTTAATGAAGTTTAAATTTTTTCGCATCGAAATCATAGAAGATACAATAAAGCTGGCATGGTTACCATATTCAATGTAGTGGGTGAATTTTATCACGTGTATGTTATTTTTCTCGTAGGTAAAGATTACTCTGATATCAGGGTAAAGATTACACTTTATTTTTTTTTGTGTTCAGTATAGATATTGGGAGTTTGGTAAATACAAATTCTTAATTTCTTATATTATTGAACCCTCGCATAATCACATACTTTAAGGCGCTGATTATGATTTGTTTTGTGTTTGTACTTATTGTTTCAATAATGTTAAAAATATTGCACATGCACACATGTTAAATATACATATATACGTGAGGTGGAATGTAGATAAATATTACGGAATGAAAATATCAACCTGGATAAGAAACGAATGCAGGGAGAAGCTGAAAAGCACGGGTTACGTTAAAAAATTCTATGGAAAGCGTTCTACGGAAGTTCCATACAAAAATTCTACATTTCACTTCCATATGTTAATTCTACAAAAATGTCTGAAAACTAATTTTTTCGAAATGCATATGCTGGGACTAAGCTTATGGTATCCAGCTATCGCCTGCCGCTCTCCGGATGATACTTTGACGGCCCGACGATCAACGCTTACAGCTGGTAAGTAAAAAACATCTTCCGCAAGGAAATTAAGTTTAAAACGAACTTCAAAGTTTCTTCCTTCGATACCTTACAGTCTTGATTTCAAAATTGTGTACAAGGTATGAAAATAATATCATCCTAGAGAAAATTAATTTCAAGTCGAGTGGGTTCCACGAGGACACGACATCTAACCCATGCGCATGAATGTAACAATAAAAATGTTTAAATTGGAAGTTTTTTGGTCAATCTATTTTAGAAGCGTGGATTTTTAACGTTAAGTCATTCTCGAAGTCTTCGAGAATTAAAAAAATTTATAAAAGTGTATGATTTAAAAAGTAGAGCTATTTTTTACACAAATGATTTCAATTCATCGTAATAATTGGTCGCATTATTATATTCGAACAGAAAAAAACTTTGTCTTTTTAAAGTTATTATTGAACATACCACTGATTCCCTATTCAATTTTCCTTCTTCAGAAGAAAACTTGTACCATTTTGAATGTTAGATGATGTCTGCAAACCGAAGCCTGGAAAGTAGCAGAAAATCGACTGATTTTTATTAGATTGTGTTGCGTGTTTAAGAGCAGTATTGTTTTTCAGATCCAATATTGTAAAAAATAAATATTTGCACAAACTACAGTGAATAATACATAACTGAGACAGACCTTGACTTCTAAGATGGGATTACTAATATTAAATGAATGTTCAAAAATGTGTTTCAAAGGAAAACTATGATGGTTCATTTCTAAGGAACGAAGGTACTTTTTTCCAAAAACGCGCAGGTTGGCTCACTACTGATCTCTTTGCCTTTGCCTGTCTAGTCTAAATAATTTCAGATGATTCGAGCATTTTTTTAAAAAGTTCATAATAGTCCCAAGCATTCCAAAGCATTGCAGAAATGTCCAGAAACATAAAAAAATCAATAAATCCAGAACTATCGAGAACATTTCAAAACATATTATTTGCCATGTTTTTGCACTTTTGAAATGGAAGGTTGCTATAGTATCAATTAAATAAAAGATATTCCAGAATATTCCTGAATAGCCTAGAACATTCTACAATAATTCAAAATATTCCGGAACATTCAATAAAAGTAATTTCAGAATATTGCAGACTATTCGAATATATTTAAAAAATCTTAAATTATGTACCATTTAATGCAGAAGGATTCACTGTAGGTATTCTACAAAGTTTGCTTGAGTTCATGCATATGTACATTACATTGAATTTTGCATGATGTTCACACATTCCTTATAAATATTCGAATATTGCAGCATATTTCAAAATATTTATTGGGAGGTCCTAGGTGAGGCTGGGTACAAAAAGCTAGTATTCAAAATTGTATATCGCTCTACCTTTGCCAGTCCGTTCATTTAAAAAACCATTGTGTTTGATACTTTGTCAGGGAAGGCACCTCTTAATATCCGTCCGTCGATATCGACAGATCTACCTGATGGACGCGATTTTACTATATCGTCCCACACGTAGCAAACAGCCTATCTGGTTGATCTGTAGCGCAGAGAGAAGAAGAATCGACATCGGCGGGAGCACTCGATGGGCAAGGGGCCTCCATAAGTAGTATAGACTGTAGATTCTAGAGAATCTAGAGGAAAGCTATCCCTTAATCGTGCACTCTCTTGGGGCCCGGAGGTGCCCGGAGGCACAACAGTAGGCACTCGAACCTGTCCAGGATGCTACTTTGATAATAGCCAAGCGATTATAACTGAAAAAGCCGGAAACCAGTTATGATGGGCCATGAGCCATGAGCCATGGGTGATGGGCCGCACCAGCAGTTGATGGCAGTTAGGTTATAAAGTCAGAGACGTGTCGCCCTCCCTGCATCCAACCACACCTTGACCTAGACCCTTTCCGAGATACATCCATATAGATAATAAATATATATTTGTATTCGTATTTGTATACGCGAGACAGTCGATAAATATCTGCGTGTCGTGGACCCCCGCGGTCTGGGACTCTCTCGACTTCTCTCCTCTGTTGGTCACTTACGGCGAATCTGGGACCTAAGGAGTTGCTACCGTATCTCTGTCAAAGCTGGATGCCAGGATCGAACTGTTCAGCTTGTTCAGTGTTCAGACTTCAGACGATCCCCAGTATGCATAATCACTCAAGATCACCCTTAGTGACAATAAATCTCTTGACCTATCGCTTTTCTCTATTTTGGACTTCCAAATATTCTATTTATTATCGTGTTCCTTGAAACATATAACAGTCCGCTTTTCTCCAAACTTTTTCTTGTTTTTCACTGTTATATAGCTTTTCCACAATCTGATAATTGCTTTCAAAATACAACACAGAAAAAACAAAGTATCATTTTTACGTTGATTTCAGATACCTGCAACAAAAATGACCTTCATGTGGTAAAATTAACCCACCACATTAAGTATGGTTACCATGTCAACTTTATTGTATCTTCTTTTGTTTCAATGCAAAAAAATTCGACTTTACCTAATTGAAAATTACTCTTAACAAAAATTCACATTTGTTTTTTTTTGTGAACTCTATCTTTTATCCATTATATATATATATATATATATATATATATATATATATATATATATAT